>VDFB02047230.1:405319350-405350904 GCA_007258455.2 Sequoia sempervirens | reverse complement strand
GAGTGTGTGCTGAATATGGACTTGGCCTTTATTTCTATCTTGTTTATACAACATAAATTATAGCACTCAAATTATCTTTACAAAAACTTTACAAGAACAGGTAGGAATGACAATATGTGAAATATCTCATAGGTTTCTAACCATTAACAAAAATAGAGGATAACTCCTACGTATGGGAGACATTAGCAATAAGAATCATAGTGGATGTTATCTTCCTTGAATAATGGAAATTGATTTTCTTCTTTAATAATAACAATATGTTCTTCACCCCTTTGACATCAATGACAATAGTATTTCCAACATATATGTGTATATATATATAGATACATAACACATACATACATATATACAAATAACAATAACAATAGTAACAATAAATTTTTTTCCCTTTCAATCATTAAGTGACTCACATTCACAAATGTCTTAGAAATAGAAAACAAAAAAATATAACAACAATAAATAAAAAGAGAACAAAACTTGGAATGAGGCTTAAAATTTTCCCTAGTAGACATGTATGCAGAAATTGGAAGTATAGAGAAGGTACATGAACTACTCAAAGAGATTTTATATGATGGAATGCAATGATTGTAGGATATGTACAGGATAGATTTGTTGAAAAGGCTGTAGAAACTTTCAAGCAAATGAGATGGGCTGGTGTAAAGCCAAATTCCACTGTATGTATTTGTGTGTGTATATTAAATTTTGTTGTTATAATTTCCCTAGTAGACATATATGCAAGAATTGAAAACATTGAGAAGGCACGCAAAATCTTTGATGAAATGACTTAAAGAGATGTCAACTCATGGAATGCAATGGTTGCAGGATATGCACAAAATGGATTTGTTGAAACTTTCAAGAAAATGCAATTGGCAGGTGTAAATCCAAATTTTGCTATATTTATGCAACTTTTATATATGTATGTGGATATGTATATGATGTATGCATGCATACATATTTATCTAAGTAGATAGATGGATCAATCTATCTATATGTATGCATATATACCCACACACATGTGCATGCACATAATATCAAATGTTGTTGTAAATGCCCTGGTAGACATGTATGCAAAAATCGGAAGCATAGAGAAGGCACATGAACTACTTGACAAAATTTCTCAAATATATTTCATCTCATGGAGGGAAATGATTGCAAGATATGCACAAAATGCATTTCTTGGACATGCACATATGAGCAACTGAGTTGGATCCTTCTTATGTTCCTAGAAAGTTGCTCCATAACTATGGTTGTTGAAAATTACTTGATGTTTTGACCTTATCTAGTTGAAGACACTCCTAGATTCTTGGGGACGAAGATGATTGGTCAAACTACCCCTATTTATCTTCAATTTCTCCTTTATTCCATCAAAGTACCTTCCAACTCCTCTAATTGGTTGCTATATTTTTGTAACTTGTTGCCTAAGTTATTAAATGTCATAGGACATGTGAGAAGCTTTAACAATTATTAAATGTATCATGAGGGTGTAGGAGATCATTTAGGAATCAATTTAATCATATTATCTTAGGCTTTTATATTAGGACTATCATACTTCTTTGCCATGCTTAATCTCATACAAATATTCACTAGCTTTTGGACTACCATTTATTTTTGACATACTCTAACAAATCCCTTTAATATCTATGCATTGTCATTTGAAGTCTTTAACTAATCTCTCACTAACATAGTTAATGAATTATACCCCTATCATGGTACTTCAAGAAAAGATCATTATGCAGGTCATCTCTGTTATTTAAGATGCATAGGTCCTTAGCACTGCACTCTACAACTTGTAGAGGGAAGACTTTTCCTTTTATGTTTCCTTCAAGTTCTCAATGTTAGAAACCTCTACCAAGGTTCACTTTTTCCTATACCTTCTCAGTCACTGAGATCACAAGCTTTTAGTTTGTGGCTTCTTGTAACATTTATCTTTCTTGTGTTCATGTTATTGAATGGAATCTTAGGTCTTGTCTCTATCATTTGAACCTTGTATTAACCTCTCAAATATATTTTACAAGTTTTTCCCCTTAAGGTCACCTGTGATCTCTTCCTATCCCTTTTCTATGATGAATCAAGCCTACCCCTTTTTAAATTTGGTATGACTGCCACTATTAGGAGCTTAAGTATGACTATATTTTTTCTTCAAAGATTGTCTATTGTGCATGAAATCTTTCAAATCATATATTTTCATGAGATACTATTTGATGACTTGGAATTTGATTCTTTGCTATAATCATGACCTTCTTACAAGTATAGGTAAGAATAAGGGCTTAATTCAAATTTTAATCTTTCCAAACTCTAACAAATAAGAAATCATTCCAATCAAGGTTTAGGCAAAGTTTTTAACATTAATGACCTCTTTTTGATTTTTTTAGACAATTAACACAACTTTACATAACCTCTCATTATGACATGAAACCCTTATGACATTCTATAACCCTAAGCCTTTTGAGAAAAGAATAAGATATAAAAAGTATTAGATGTATTTACCATGAAAATAATAATGATGCAAACTCCTTGAAATTTCAATAACTCCATGAGACGATTCTAGGGTCTTAGAAACTTGATGTATATAACTCAACAACACATGGTTCTTTTCACAAAGGTTAATATATAGGTTTGAATATTTGACAATAACCATATGAGAGGTCAAAACAATGAATAATGATCTTAAACTAAGCAAGCTACTTTACAAAGTTTTAGTACAAATTTCTCCCATGCCCTTATAATATATTTGTGTTCATGCTAAGAATGGTATTCTTCATCCTTTTGTTTACAGTCTTATGAGCTCCTATCTTGACTATCAATCCACAGCTCCAACTTTGTTTGTCCTTTCTTACAATCTCTAACACTTCCCTGTGAGAACTCTAAATTCATACATTCCATTAGATTTTTTGATCTTGTCTATGGTATATGATTCTTCAAGGCCTAGTTGACTTTCACCCCACTGCTCATGCAAACATCCTCTCACATACCTTACTTCTTCCCTTATTCCTTTCATGATGCATTTGATCTTTTGGAATAACCTTATGGTATACCAATAAAACCCTTAAGATATTGAAGGAACACTATCATTTACTCTTTGGAATGAACTCTATCTACTATTAGTGTAATACCCCTCCATGTTGGATATTTGGATCGGCAGTGTTTTCTTCGTAATGCTTTGTTATGTATATGATGTGACTTTGGAACTTGGTTACTTGTGATTGTAATTGTTAAACGATGTGAAAGTTATATTTTGGATGTGATGTTATTGTATTCTGATGTTATCTTTACGACATGCTTTGGATTAACTTAGAAGATATTCAATTTAATGATGTTTTATGTTGTTGATCATATCATTGATGTTAGATGCGTCAGTTAGTGATATTGTATTGGTGAAGGGGACGGGATTGTATCACTTGCTTGCGAGCACCCTACAATTCTGAGATTTTCTCTTCACGGTGTGTTTGATCATATTATATGGATATGCATGTTCGATGTGTTCTTTGTTGTAGGTTGATAGGTACATGACATCGACTCCACCTGGTTCACAGGTTTGAGCGTGTCCATTGACCAATGGTAATCGATTGGGAGATAGTAGCTAGGTTTTCCATGCCAAGTCGTCACCCTAGTCATAGCATGTTGTCGGGTTGTTGTCGGGTTAGTTGTTTTAATTTGGTCTTTTTCACCCTTGAGTATTTATTTAATTTCATATTTTAAAGGTTATTAAATGTTAGGTGTAGTTTAATTGATGATTGAATATATTTAGTTGCAATGGTGAAACATTATTCAGTTTATTGATTTATTTGATTTAATTAACAAAATAATTTTTAGTTTATTGATTGATTTGATTAATTAATAAAATTACATTGAGTTATTAATTAATTAGATAAATGGTGATATATTAAATAAGATAGTTGTTTTGGTAGTATTGAGTATTAAGATTTAATTAAAATAAAAGTAGAAATCCTGTTTGGATAGTTAGAGTTAAATTAAATTAAATAAATGAATAAATGATAATGTGTTTTAATTTCACTTCAGAAAATTGTTGATAAAGTAAATTCTTTGCTAATTTGTATTCTTTTGTTTTAATGAATTTTGAAAATGCATGAAGTTTGAATTAGAAATTAGAAATCTATTTTTAAATTAAAAATTGGGAATATCTTCCAAATGTTTTTAAAATATATTTAGTAAGTGGGATTTTTAGGGTTTGGCCAATTGGGGAAACTCTATTTTAGCATTTTATTTTCATTTTTGGTGGGATGGGTTTTCAATTTTTTTGGATGGAGAGTTTGTTGGTGGCTTTGCTTGGATTTATGAAGGAGATTGGGACTCTTGTTGGAGTGGGATTCAAAGGTGGAGTTGAAAGCATCCTTTTGGAAGTTCTTCAAGCTTTGGAGAAAAAGCAGGTTCCTCTTTGTCCTTGCTTTGTTTCATTTTAAAAATAGATTAAACCCTTATTATGCTATTTGGAAATCTTTGAAATGTTGTTTAAATCCAATGAAACCCATGAGAAATTGTTTTGAAAACTTGCAAACTTGTTGAAATTTGGAAATGAAAACCAAAACTAGAATCAAACAATGGAAAAATAGAATGAAAACCAAGAGAGATTTGTTGTCAAAACTGAAATCTAAACCCTATGGTTGTGTTGAAAAATTCATTGTTTTGGTTGCAAGATTTTGTTGGGCATTTGCACAATAAGACCCGCAAGTATATTTATAAATGCCCTAGGGTTTCCATTTATTTATTTTCTAGAAAATAACCCTGGTTTTTGTGAAGTTCTCCATGTGTATTTGTGGAGAATTTATTTGTATTTTAAAATGAAAATAAAATAAAGTTTTTATTTTTTTAAGGGAGGCAGGGGAGCCACCCCCACCACCACCCAATCGTCACCGCCGCCGCGCCCCATGGGGGACGAACTGTGTGCCCAGCACACAATCCCGCCGCCATGGGAGGCAGACACTATGTGCGGAGCACACAGGCCCGCCGCCCATGGGGAGGCTGGGTAACGTGTGCCCTAACTAGGGTTCCATTCCTTAAAAAAAAAAAAATCGATTTCTTTCATGCAAAATGTAAATTCATTTTTAATATTATTTTAATATTATATATATTATATGATAATATATATATGTACTATATATATAATATATATATTATATATATATGTTATATGTATATAGATATATATTTAATATTATTTCAATATTTAAATAATATTTGTTTATATAATAATTTATTTATATATATATATTATATATATACTTATGTATATATATCATATACATTTAGCATGTATATGTATATATACAATGTATATGCATATACATTTTATATATATACTTTTCTGAAATAAATTATTTAGTGTTGTTAAACGGGGAATATCAATGTGATGTAGATAATTTAATGGTTATTGAAGAAAAAGTTGATAATCAAATATCTTTATTTAGAAATTTCATTTTGATTATGTTGGATAATAAGGTATTAAAGTTTAATTAATTGGATTATAATGATAACATTCTTGTTGTTGATTGAGACATTTAAATTATGTTTGAATATTTGAAATAAGAATTGCTTTTAAAATGATTATTGCATTATTATAGTTGAAATGGAATAGTCATTTTAATAAACAATGATATTTAAAAGAGATTATTTTAATCCTTATCCATGATTGAGCAAATAGAAATTAAATATTAAATTTTAATTCCTTAATGGTGCCAAGTGAATATTAGGTAATTTAATGACTATTGAAAGAGTTGATTTGACAAACAAATATCTTTACTTAGAGATTTCATTATTGACTATCATGAATGGTCAGTAAACCTTAGAATATAAGATAATGTTTTAGAAGCATATGTTTAAAGGATGTTGTTGGTGTAATTAATTATTAATTACACTTTGCATAAGTTTACTTAGGTAATTGTTTAATTTCTAAGTTTTAGGCTTTCATCTTTATCTTATCAAGCTATCTTATTGCTCAAGATAAGATTAGGGTTTGCATATTTTCTTTTATAAAGCAAATCATATCTTGTAATTAATTGAATTCTCGAATATTATTATTTGCACATCTTTTGCAATCTCTTGCTTTTTTGTTTTTCTCTTCTGTGGAAGGTCCTTTTGGCTTGCAAATCTGATCATGGGTTTCTAACATGGTATCAGAGCCTTGATTTGTAGTCCCTTCTCAGATTTTTGGAGAGATTCATTGCAGAGTTCATTCGGAATTCCTCGAGGGTTTCATACCTCAAGTTTGTCTCTCTATTTGGGTGTTCTTACATGGTTGCTTTTGGTGCACGTTGGAGGAAAAATGAGCTCATTTTTTAGTCCAGGGCTATTGGAAAAGTCAAGATCAACTTTTGTTTCACCTGAATCCGACATTTTATGCCAGAGTTATGAGGGTTTGAAGATTTGTCAGATCTGGGAGTTGCAACACTTCTGGTGCATTTTTACGCAGATCGGACCTCGCCATCAGATCCAGAGCATCTAAGAGATGAAAAATGACATATAATACGCCCTATTTCAGCATCAGGAACTTCTGAAGCAATTTTTTATTTATTTCATAGTCGTACGGCCTGTGCACGCATTTCAAAAAAAATATAGGTTTTTTTAATATTTTTTACTCGCATGAAAAAAATCATTAGATTTTTCAAAAAAAAATTCAAAAGTTTTTTTTGAAAAATAAAAAAAAAAAAAAAAGTTTTTGAAACATTATATGGGTAGCTGCCATGCGAAGGTGATCGCATGCTCGCGAGGGTAATCACCTGCAGCAATGACCATGAAATTCAAAGATCAAGCAAGATAGAGGGGGGTCTACACGCTCCCCACCAATAATGTTTTTAAATTTTTAAAACAAAAATTCTATATGTTTTTTTATTGTTTTTTTTAAAAACAATTTTTTTTAATAAGGAAAATTGGGAAAAAGCACCGACGGCCGTTTGACCATTAAATTTGGGTCCATATTTTTGCTGCGACGGCCGTATGACCGTCAAATTTAATGGCGCACTATGTTTTTTCCATTCTAGAGTAGTGTTCACAAAATTGGGTGTATTTCTTGCATACGATCTCCCTTTTTCACAAACAAGATACCGTTGGAAAACTGATTCCGACGCCGATCCAGTGGTGCTGGTTTTTTTACCAGATCTTGCTCCAGATTTATTTTACAGGCCTTTGAACTCAGATCTTGTTGTTTTCACTCTGGAGGGCATATCTTTTGACTCAGTGCTCTGTTTTCCGTCATTTTTGCAGCGTTGGAAAGATGATTCAGTCCTCTACACAGATATGAGGTCTATTTTATTTTTCTATTTATACATTTTCAGTATGCTCTTCTTTTACAATCGTTAGGTTATTGTAATAAATGAACTATGATAAAGTTCCATTTAGGGGGGTTTCTTGCATAATAAATCTGATTAGAGTGTGCATGCACTTTGATCTCCATCTTCATATTATTTTGATGGCAACTCGCATGATTTTATCTGGTCTCTTAGTTTCTTTTGGCCATATCTTTGCTTAGCTAGACACATTGTTGATTCACATCGGTTCACACTTTAGATTGAGAGCCTATGGTAAATGATCCGCATTGGATCCATCTCAGTTTGAAGGCCATATTTTTATGGTTAATGTTCTAGATTTTGTATGGTACTCCTTCCCATGGAAGAGTTTTAGTCTCAGCTTGGCATCGGCATCGAGTTACACAGCTTCTAGATTCTGTCATCATCGCATCTACTATTGCTTCACAGATTCCAGGGTTGTTCCAGTTTATGAGTTTTCAAGTGTTCCGTGGCATCAGGTCTGCTGTCACATTATCATGATTCCGGTTTTGGTTTCAGTTGTAGATAGAGGTATCTTTCCTTGCTTGTCAGATTGCAGTTCTAGTGTTACTCCACAGTGTTCTTCCAGTGCTTCTCTGCAGGAGTCATCTCATTGTAGGGGGGTTTTGTCCCACTGGGTTTTCCTTCTCTACCTCATATTGCATTTGTACTTGGGTACCTGATTAGGCCTTGTTGTCGGGACCCATTCATGCTTTCTTGCATTCATCTTAGTTTTAGGTGCATGCTTTATTTGCTTCTCCCTAAGTTGCACTTATGGGGGGGTGTTGGTGCAATTAATTATTAATTACACTTTGCATAAGTTTACTTAGGTAATTATTTAATTCCTAAGTTTTAGGCTTTCATCTTTATCTTATCGAGCTATCTTGTTGCTCAAGATAAGATTAGGGTTTGCATATTTGCTTTTATAAAGCAAATCATATCTTGTAATTAATTGAATTCTCGAATATTATTATTTGCACATCTTTTGCAATCTCTTGCTTTTTTGTTTTTCTCTTCTGTGGAAGGTCCTTTCGGCTTGCAAATTTGATCATGGGTTTCTAACAGATGTGAACTTTGAAATGATTATCTCATTAGTATAGAGGAAATGAAATTGATGTACGATCAAACATTTTATTTAAAATATTGATTTTGATTAATTAATTTATCCTATGTTGAAATAAAGATTAATTAATTTTAATTAAAGGTTTTATTTATTAAATTATTTTGATTATTTTAATCAAATGTGATTTAGTTGATTTATTTAATGCTAAGTTGAAATAAATACAAATTTATTTGATCTAAATGTTTATTTATCAAGATGTTTAATTATAGAATACGATTGCGGAACTTAGAGTAAAAGATGGACTTATTAATTAATCTAAATGTTTTATTAATCAAGTGGTTCTATTTATAGTATATGATCGTGAAAATTAGAGAAATGAATCATTTATTTTAATCAGATGCGTTTATTTATTAAAATATGTCGGTTATGAATATAACCGTTAAACGTAGAGTTAATGATTGATTATTTTAATCAAATGACTTTATTTATTAAAACACTTTGATTATGGAATTTAATTGTGAAATTTAGAGTAAATGATTGGTTTGTAAATATTTCAATGTCATGAAAAGAAATGGGTCTATTTGATTGGATAAATGCAATTCATGAAAACTGTGATTGACTGGATTTAGGAAATCCGAACATTAGTTTATTTAACTGTCTGAAATGCTTGTAGTGTTATAATTTTCGTCCTCGATGTTGTGGAATTAGAGTAAATGTTTTGGAAGTCTTCTAGATGGGGGATCGTTTATTGGTATGGGTTGTCGTTATGTTAGTCATCTTTTGTTGTGCTGAGGAAAGTGCGTATAGTTACACTATGTGGTTTCACCCAGTTTCCATGAACGGGGATGATTTGTGCCTCCTTGGGAATAGGAGAGGGTTATGTAATTTGTACCTCCTTTGGAAGGAGTGGGTTTTGTATTTTGGTTTTCTCCAGTGTTTTGAGTGGGTTTTGACCTTGTTGCCTCCAGTGTTTGGAGTGAGTTCCTTGATTTGTTACCTCCTTGGATTGGAGAGGTCATATTATCTAGTTACCTATTATGGTTTTCACTGTGTGTGTTGTCTTAGAGGAGTGGCTTGCAATGGGGGCCAACACACAAAGTGGTGTCAGGGAAACTCTTTGCAAGTTGGTTAATTCAGTGATAACTAAATAAACTTTTAGAAGCTTAGGTTGCATCAAACATTAAACAAGATTAATTATGCCTCGCTCATGGACCCAAGGGCTCGTCTAGACTTGGGATGAGATGAGAAGGCTTGGAATGGAAAGGTCATCTATCTTATCTTCATGAGAGGTATTTGATTCCGCATGAGTGAGCATGGGTGCTGGGATTTCGGTAGAGGCCACCAGGATAACCCATGGTGGGGGCCGGAGCCTAGGAAGATTCCCAGAGGATATCCCTTGATGAGCTATGCGATGACACTCTTCCTAAGTCAACAGTTGGTTCTTGGTCTTTGTGACATTCTCAATCTATTTTATGTCTAGAAGCAATGTGACCTATGTCAGTGGTGTGAGAGTCATACTACATGTTGTGCGTATGATTGTTCAGTCATGTGATGGGGTACTTGTATTTATTTCGTATCAGCTTTGTGTAGCCTGTGTCTAGTGGTAGATGGTCTTGTGTAGGAATTCCTTGTTACTATCTCCTAGCACGGGGGGTGATCCTTCGGGTATCACATGGTTGGGTGGAACATGCTCCTTAATCCATTGGGTTGGATTCTTGTTCGTGTGGTCGAGATTTCCAGTTGGAGAGCTTATGGGATTCAGTTTCTTCTCAGGCTTAATTCTTTCAGTTGGTCTTGTATTTCATTACCCCTCATTGTTATTGAGGTGGAATTTTGTAATATGTAATCATGCTTATTGGATTTATCTCATTCGGGGAATGAGTGTTGTAATCATGTTGTAAATTATATTATTGGAATCAAGTGGTATCTCATATTCTTGGAGGTGAATTATTATTTATGGAATGTATGTGAACTTTATTTAGTATTTAAATGTTATGGTTAGTTCATGTTTCTTGTTTGGGTTTAAGTAACTCTATCTCGTAACCTTAGGGGATTGGTTGGCAATGGTTAGTGAACTTGTATGTAAATGGTTCTTGTTTGAAAAAAATAAAAAAAATAGTTCGTTTGTGTAGTAAATTGCAACTTCCCCTAGGGTTGCATGGCGGGGCGTTACAATTAGCAAGCTCACTATCTTATAATTTTATAGTATTATCATTCTCTATTCCTCTTTGTCTTAACTCATGATTGTGTATCTTCATGATAACACCTTATATATGTACTTTTTTCTTGATACATATTATCATGTATATCTCTGTTATAAACTATTTTCTCCATGAATTTCATGCATTAGTGAGTTCTTGTCAACTATCATAATATCACTCTAGGTCTCACTACCTTTCATAAAACCCTATGTTCATTATTATCTTATTTGTGATGTATTTTGTAATACAATTTAGGCTTCTAGGTTTTGGAAAGAACACCATAGAGTGAAAGAAGTATGTGCTATGTATACATATGTACATACATACATACATATGTTGTAAATCATACATAAATCAAAACTATATAGAGCTTATGCATGCATTCACTTGGTGCTTTTGTTGGTTTTTCTAGCCTATAGATTAGTGCACTCTACTGTTGAATTAAATGGACTTTGGATGATAGCTTTTTTCTATGAGCTTTGTTTTTTATTCCATTGAGAATGTGAAATGGCAGCCCATTGAATATAATGCTTACCCAGAGAGACTTACAAAGACGTTAAAACCATGGTACTACATAGATTGAGGCCTGGTAGATTTAGTATTGCTTTAGGAGTTTTATAACTTGAAATCTTATACATTCCTAATATATTTTTTTGGTGATTATTTGTGTTGTAGATATGGTGGAGTATCTACCTCCAAGCTTCCTTCTATTGACATAATTATCACTACAACAGACCCTTTCAAGGAGCCTGCTATAATGACTACCAATACTATTCTTTCAATGTTTGCACTTGATTAGCCAGTAGAAATATTTGAATGTTATGTATTAGATGATGGTGCCTCTACCATTACTTTTTACTCTCTAGTGGAAACTCTAAAATATTCCAAGAGATGGGTTCCCTTCTGCATAAAGTTCAATATAGAGACAAGGGCTCCATTTATGTATTTCTTCAAACAAAACAAGCCTTCTAATCCAATTTTTTTCATAGAATGGTGAGATATGAAGGTAGTAGAGCATGAAAATTTTGTTTAACTTTTTGCTAGAATTCTACTGACCGAATATAACAAAATTTTTCCCTATAATGTATTAAAAATAATGTGTTTAGAATTTAAGATTGTGAAGTGTCTTATAGGGTGAATATAAAAGTCTGGAGGAAAATATTACCAAAGCATTGGAGACATGAGTAGTTCCATTAGATTCAGTGTCTTAGAATAGTATCTAAGGTTTTGTGCACAAAAAATCAGACATAAGAAACCACTCCAATATTGTGCAGGTGATAATCAACTACCTAACTGCTTTTGGAACAATACTTTTTTTGTCAAATTAGCATCTCTATAGGAATTGTTAGATTGTGTATTAATCTTGAGCCCCTATTTCGTTAAAGTAAAACTTGTTATTTATATTGATCTAGGTTATTCATGAAAACAAAAGGGATGAAGGAAATGAAAGTGATATTTTTCCCCACCTTATATATGTTGCAAGAGAAAAAAGTTCCTATGTTGGTAATCATTACAAATCTAGTGCCATGAATTTTATGGTAATTCAATTTCATATGGTCTAATTTTTGCGAGATTTCTTTTGAAGAATGAGCTAATTGTTTGTAATGATAATTCAAATAGCCTATGAACAGTGCCTTTTATTTATTGAAGTCAAAATTTTGTAATGACCATACCAAGTTCTAGATAACATTTGTTGGTGTAATTAAATATTTTGTACCTTGTCCTAGGTCATAATTACACCTTAGTTAAGTTTACTTAGGGACCACATAGGAGGTTGTTGGAGAATCTCCACTTTTGGTGGAATTGACATCTCATCACCTCATCACTTCCACCTTTTGTGGACACATCATGTGATTATCTCTCCATATTTGGTGGAGTGATAAGTCTTACTAGTTGTCTCATGTCATAAGATTCTGACACTTGTCATAATCTTATGCCCTTCTATGTTCTCACCTTGGCTATTTAACCAAGGGGTCTCTATCATTGTAATCAATCATTGTACTGCATATCATATTAATGACATTGAATACAGTTTATTCTTGTCATATATTCTCTCTCTTTTTGTGCTTTCCATTTGGTCCATAGATCTTGGGTGGCAGCCATAGCCAATTCTAACATGGTATCAGAGCATGTTGGGTGCCATTGGAGAGTCTTATTCTGAAGAGAGATTCCAGATCTGAGGAGGTTCCGTTCGTGGCTCTTTGTTGCAGGTTCAAATCCGAGCTTGTTGGTGCAAATCTGAGCTCACCATTGCGT
The DNA here is from genome assembly GCA_007258455.2 of Sequoia sempervirens. Lineage (NCBI taxonomy): Eukaryota > Viridiplantae > Streptophyta > Pinopsida > Cupressales > Cupressaceae > Sequoia > Sequoia sempervirens. The sequence goes on along the minus strand of VDFB02047230.1, from coordinate 405,338,104 downwards.
CCAGAAGGTTCGAGATAGTTGATTTTGCCTTTTGTTTCGTCCAAATCGGAGATACGAGGCCAAATCTATGAGGGTTTGAAGCTAAAGAGTGGTTGTCAGATCCAGAAGGTAGCTGCAATTTTGGAGCACTTTGGGTCTAATCCGACCTTGCCATCGCGTCCAGAAGGGCCAAAAACCCTAAGATCGACTGTCAAATCGTCCGATTCGGAGCAAGTCATCCGGTGAAGCAAAAATTTTTTTCCCTGAGAGCCGTACGGCCCCCAGGTCGTCATTATTGCGCCACGGTACGATTTCAGAGAATAAAAATATTTAATTTATTGTCCGAAATTTTTTGAAATTATTTTTGGAAAATTTTGTTTCTATCGATTAAATTTCATTGTAAAAATCTATTTGAAAAAGTTTTAAAAATAATACAAAAAGGCCGAATTTATTTTCTGCGGGTTTTATTAGCACTACCGCAGAGGTACTGACACTAGTACCTGCGGTCAGTGGGATCTTCGCCACTTGGCGTACCGCCGTGGCCCCATGGTCCCTCTACATCCGCCACCGGCGGACATCAAATCTCCCGCGGCTGGCAAAAATAAAAAATTCCGGCGTGTTTCTGTGTTCACCGGCTGTCAAAACAAATACCGGCCAGTCAAAATCCGAAGATTCTGCCGACCCAGAGACGGCTATACAACCGTCAATTTTAAGTCCACAGTCCAGCGTATATTCCGGCAACTGGAGAATATTCCGGCAGGGAGGCTGACGTTGACGGTGACAGCCATCAGACCGTCAAATTTAATCGCCTCAACTGTTGACGTCAGCAATACGTCAACAGGGTTTTGAAAATTTCTGCCCCCTCACCATTGAGCTTTTTGTTTTTGCAGTCGAACTTTGAAGCTCCATAACTTGCTCATTTTAAGTCCTTTTTTCGAGCAATTTTTTTTTGATTTCGGCTAAAATTTCGTGCTCTACGCACTAGTGCAATCAGTTTTTGGTTTTGGTGCCTGGTTTTTCCAGAAATTGCAGATTCTCATAGGTGTTGCTGCTTCGTTCTCATTTTGGGAACTTCGGGAGCTCATATCTTGCTCCTACGGTAACATTTTTGTGTGCAGTTTTTTTTAAAGTGCATGATTTTTCCTGTACTTCTCAGTGGTATGATCAGATTGATCTCATTTTGTACCAAAAATTGTACTTGATACTGTGGCCTATTTTGGGCATTTGTAAGCACCAAGATCAAAGACCACTTTGCTGTTTTTGGCAAGTGGCAATTGTAAACGCACTAATGATAAAGTGCCAAATTAGATATTGCTTGGGGGGTTCTTTGATTGAGTGAATTTGGGGGGGGATTCTTCTTGTGGTGTGGTTGCATTCCTCTTGATTTGTGTTCTTGTTTCATCATGGAGCCATCTACAATTCCACTTCTAACACCTTACAACTATCCTACATGGAAATCAGAAATGAACAAATTGCTAAGAGTTAAAAGATTGTATAGGATAGTTCATGGGCTTGATGGTGAACCACAAAATGATGAAGTTAAAAAGAATAAGTGGTTGAATAGTTGTGAAGAAGCCATTGGCTATTTGTGCTTGTATGTCTCTCCTGAGTTGTTGTTTCACATTGAGCAGTTGGATACACCTATGGCTATGTGGACTACATTGTCAGAATTGTTTGGGAAAACAGATGAAATTCAAGGACATTTGTTGGAGAATGAATTAATCAGTCTCAATCCATGTAATTTTGACAACATACAAGACTTCATCACCAAATTCAAGTCACTAAGAACACAATTGAAGAATTGTAAAATTGAGAAATCAGATACACAATTGATCTTAAGTGTTCTTTCAAAGCTAGGACCTGAATATTCAGTGTTTGTGTCTACTTTCTATGCTACAAAGAATGCCTTTGGGAGTGAGTTTAAGATGCCTTCCTTTGAAGATTTTGCTATGCAACTCACTAGGGAGCAAGATAAGCTTATTCAAATGGGTACTTTGAAGTCTTCAAAATCACATGCCTTGGTTGCAAAGGATGAGAAGTCTTCAAGTGGCAAAGAAAAGACAAAGAACAAGCCTAAGAAGAACACACAATCCACATCAAATTCCACAGAAGAACATAAAGATTCATCTTCAAAAGAGAAATCATCTAAGAAGGAGAGACCTTTTTGTGCATATTGCAAGAAGGATGGACATGAAGAACACTATTGTTATAAGAAGGATATTGATGAGTTGAAGAATCTTCTCAAAAAGAATCACATTGATTTGCCTTCTAGAATGTCTGAATCTTCTTCTCCTTCTACTTCAAAACAGTCTAAAAAGGACAAAGGTCAAACATATATATCAGGATATAAAGGACAAGCTCTTTATGCTCATTCAAGTCCAGGATCAGGGAGATGGCTTCTAGATTCAGGAGCATCACATCATATGGCATCTTCACAAACTATCTTCTCTTCATTTCAGCCTTGTTCCATGTCTCCTATCTTGATGGGAAACAATACATACATGAGTGTAACAGGGAAGGGATCTATTAGCATTGGGGAGAACACTTTTCAGGATGTCTTGTGTGTTCCTCATTTGACAACAATCTACTTTCCATTTATCAGATTACACATGGTGGAGATGGGAGAACTGTGGAGTTCACTCCTGATTCTGTTATCATTCGTGACTTGGAGACTAGAGATGTCATTGCTATTGGGGTGGTTGATCATTCATCTCGGTTGTATTCCTTTGCACAGTTTGCTTCTGATGATGACGATGTTCCTTCGACTGTTGATCACAACCATGATTCAGAGGAGACATTTGGCTTTTTGAACTTGGGCATACTCACATCAGATCCAGTCCTTGAGCCATGCACTTCATCTCCTCCATTGACTGTTGTACTTGATGATACTTATGTCGCTACAGTTTTGGCTCCTAGTGATTCAGTGCAGCAGGATCCTGATTGTCTTTCAGATATGGCTACTTTGGATGGCCTCCTAACAGGTATTTCAGACTTGTTTGTGGAGTCACATCTTTCTGATTTGGAGGACACTCTTGATAGCGTCCATCTTCTCTTTGATGAAGATGAACCTTCTTCAGTTGTTGTGAGGGAACACCTTGACCCTCTTGTTCATTCTCTACATGATCATTCTTCACAGTTTGGCGTGAGTGTGGATTCTTTTGGACAGCATTTGGAGGAGGTTTCTTTGTCTTCAGAGGGGATACCATTGTCTTTGGATAGTGCTCTACATTCTTCTCTACCAGATGTTGGGTTTTCCTCTTCAGCAGTGTGGCCTAGAACGCCTGATTGGAGTGGTTCAGCTTTCGCATCGACATGGAGACACTTGAGCATGCTTCAGAGACAACATCACACATCATCCATCTTCATGATATCCTGCATACATCCTTGGTTTTGTTTCTTCCTAAGGGGAGAAACGTTGTTCGGTGAGATTGGATCATCTTCAGCATTCAATGTCGAGCTTCTACCATCATTGCAGGAGACTCAACATTGAGGGGGGGCTATCTTGCTTCTCTTCTACTTCTCTCTTATGGGGGGGTATTTTTCCTCACTTGGGGTTTTTACCTTCTCATTCTTCACTGAGAGCATTTCTATTTTGTATTTCATCTCTCTTTTGAGGGGGAGTTTTGTCCCATGAGGTTTTCTCTCCTTTCCTCGTTTGTGAGAGATTGCTTTGATTGCATTGTTTGTACATGGGTACCTAACATGGCCTAGTAGCCGGGACCCATCTTGCATTGTTTGCATTTGTGCACTACTCCCTAAGTTGCACTTAAGGGGGGGTGTTGGTGTAATTAAATATTTTGTACCTTGTCCTAGGTCATAATTACACCTTAGTTAAGTTTACTTAGGGACCACATAGGAGGTTGTTGGAGAATCTCCACTTTTGGTGGAATTGACATCTCATCACCTCATCACTTCCACCTTTTGTGGACACATCATGTGATTATCTCTCCATCTTTGGTGGAGTGATAAGTCTTACTAGTTGTCTCATGTCATAAGATTCTGACACTTGTCATAATCTTATGCCCTTCTATGTTCTCACCTTGGCTATTTAACCAAGGGGTCTCTATCATTGTAATCAATCATTGTACTGCATATCGTATTAATGACATTGAATACAATTTATTCTTGTCATATATTCTCTCTCTTTTTGTGCTTTCCATTTGGTCCATAGATCTTGGGTGGCAGCCATAGCCAATTCTAACAACATTATTCAAATGTCCAAAATTCTTTACAAAGTATTGTCAAAGCAAAGGACTCAACCAAACAACGAGAAATTTTCATGAAAACAAGAAGTCTTTATATATAAAGTTAGTAATCCTTGCCACACACATTCCCTTAATACAATATGACATGTGCAATTCATATCATCCTTGGAAATTATTTTAATACCAAGCCTTTACAAGGACAATAAGCCCCCTCTCCTATAGAAAACTCCAAGAAAAAGAATAATTCACCATTTTCTTGTGATTTAATTTAAATTTAGTCCTTTAGACTCTAAAGATGATTATAATAGTCTTTCTTTCATATCTATCTTGCAAATTCAAACAAGAAAGTATCAAATTCCTTTTAATAAAATGAATAACAAAATGACCAAATTTACCCATTTCATCCCATGATCTCTAAATTTTTCCTATTCAAACACCACATTTAATTAGAATAAATACTTTTATATTTCCTAGTGTTTTCCTATATAATAAAAAGATATGTTCATAACAATGCACCCTAATGGCTATCAATAATTCCATTCTTGAGCTCAAAATTCTCCCGTTCTATCTAATGCTAGAATTTGATGAATTACCTCAAGAAATCTTCATCAAATTGTCATAATTCTTTTTCAAATTATCTTTTGTTACTTCTCAAAGGTTTTGTATTCATCTTTATAAGCTCCTTCACTTATATTTCTTCAAATCTACAAGACTTTATGTGTCTCCCTTACAAAAAAGATGCATGCATAGAGACCACTATGATGTTGTAATCACTTTCTTGATCAAATTGGTAATTCATAGAAGTAGTAAGTCTTAGACTTTCAGCCCACGTCCAATGATTAGGATTACCAACGATGTTGTAGATCTTGTAGATCATCTACTCCACAAGAATCAAGAAATAATGCTTGAAAAGTGAAGAGTTATGCCATGATATGTAATGGAAGCATTATAGTTCAATTATTGAAGAATTTTTTTAGGAGCATGATACAATTGTGTTGAGACATAATCCCTATATATGGGGTACTTGAGCAAGATCACAGTGAAAATATCTATAATAATGAGTATATGCAAGACTTTGGAACACTTGAAGATCAGGGAAGTATTGTAAAATGTAACTTCAAATTGCAATTTACATTTGAATGCTGAAGTCTAAGTGTGTGTATGTTGAAGTATGAGTCTAAAGTTCTACATGATCCTCACTATAGTTGGCCACTATAAGTAATAGGCTTTAAAAGTTTAAACCTTCAGTCACTAAGTGGGAGGTGAGTAAACACACAGTCGATCTATAAGAATATATGCATCGTTGGATGGGCCTACTTGATATGAAGTATTAGGGACAAGCATATCCCACATTCTCTAAAGATGGGGTAGGCTATCTATAGCACATGAATGTAGGAGACAATGTCATGTCCCAATCTTGGATGTGCAATCTAAAACTTTTGTGTACAATTTAGTGCAACATCTTGGGACACTATGCAATAATTCAACACAACTTCTCAAGCCATTTCATGACACATCAACTATTAGCATAAGAAGCAACCGAAATTTTAACTATCAAGAGATGAAGTGATTAATGACACATCTACCTCAATTAAGGATCAATTACAAGCCTTGGTGCACCTTCAGGTTTCAAAAAATGCCTCAAAGAAATGTTGATACCCACTCTCCCACAAGAACTTCAAGCCATGCCTATGGTGATGCGGGGATTTCCTACATCACCCCAAGCATGAATTGAAGTGCTTGCGGGAGAGTGGGTATCATGTGAGATATCAATACATATGCTTTGAATTTTGTATAGAAATTTACCAAAGATTCTAAACATCTAAGATTGATTAATTGCTATAGTTTGCTAACCAAGCATAGCAACGATCCTTGGAGAATGTAGCTTGTGAATAAACAGTACTACCTGGAGAAATTTTTTGATGATTCAAACATGGAAGTACCATTGTCAAGTTGGCATCACATAAATATGTCAAGGGATGTTTGGTTTGTTCAGAGAGTCAATGATGTAAAACATGGCAATGGAATAATGAAAAAAAATTCAAGGTTCCACAAATACTACTATGAGCTATTTTTGTAAGTGTTGTTTCTCCCATGTGAGCTTATTTTGTTTTTCAAGTCTTCATTTTTTAAATATTGGAGTTTTCAGATGTCACTTCTTCCTTGCATTATTATTTGAATAGCTAAATTCTTGGTATGTACATTAACGAAGTTTGAGTAGGAATAGTTTGAACAAGAGGAACCTAAACATATAATTTGAACTGAATTTTCTAAAGAATTGATATCTGTGATTGGTTTAATGCATTTAGGGAAGGACTCATGTAGAATATTTTCTTGCAGAACCTGTAGAATATTTTCTTGTAGAACCTCTAGACTTTGTCTTTGGCCATCCTAAAAGAACTAAAGATTCTCACCCACTCTTCCACAAGCACTTCAAGTCATGCATGCGGTGATGTGGGAAATCCCCGCATCACTGTAGGAATGACTTGAAGTGATTGCAGGAGAGTGGGTATCCATGATATCACATTTCTTTGATGTATTTTTTGAAACAGTTCACTTGCCTTGTCTCTGCTTCCAAATTTTCATGTATGTCTAGCAAGGAACTTGTAACTACAACATATGACAAAAAAATCCCTGTTGTTATGCTTTAATGGATGTCCCTTCATTATTACTAGATATTTGATGTAGTGCACATTATTATAGTGCAAGCCTATTTTTCAAATTGTTTCATTTAGCATTACCAATATTCTCCACAAGAACATTATCCCTATTTAAAATAATGGAAACGGTTCACATCTCTTAGAACAATTTCTCTTGCAATAATCTTGGAGATAAATTTAGATGCAGTGTGAAAATTAGAACATACTCGAAGGTTCTTAACAACTCTAATAGTTGTACCAGGGGCCATGTTTAACAAACTAAATGCAATTGCTAAGTTTTCACTACGGTGGTAGATAAATGATTGTTTTTTCTTCTATTCCACAACATTAAGCAAAAGTATTGAATTTGGAAATACCCCGCTGCCTTCATTTTCCAAGCCAATTTCTCCAATTTTGCATAGCTCTTTCATGTTTGTGGATGTGATCTATCTCCTACAATTTTTTAATTGATTTATCTTTTTGCTATGTTTGGACTTACTTTTGTAAACTTCCAATATACAATGCACTTTTATTCATTCTGAATTGAGATTGCTAGTAATTTTTTGGGTGTATTGAGGTACAACTTCATTCATGGTGGAAAAGGTAGCACTCTATTTCTCATATTAGATGGCACATTTCATATAAAGGAGGAAAGATTCTAGTTGGGTTATTGTTGACTAAATTGAAGAGGTAGCTTCATATATGGGACATGATCAACACTCTCCTTCTTGGATTCTACACCTTGCAACTTACTCAAGGAAGATTTACCATGTTGTATAATTTTTAAGAGATGAAAGGGGAATGTGCTCGCATTGAAGGGCTCCAAGCATGTGTTTCCATCATTGCGATTTTTTTTTGGAGAAGTTTCTTTCTTGCAGTAATTTTTGTGCAATATTGTAACTCAGGTTTTCAGTCTTGTGACTGAAAATAAAAATTGTAATACTCTATTTCTATGCTATAACTAGAAAACCTTTATTTTATTAATAAAGTTCACCGATTTTTCCTTCTTAATGGCTATCTTATTGTGTGCAATTGATGGTTGATGTGTATTTATTTGTTTTATGTTTAAATCCTCAAATATCAGTAAATTAAAATGACTAAATATACTACTAATTGATGTCAACTAATAATTAAATTGACTAAGTATACTACCAATTGAAGGAAATCGGTGAACAGTGAATAAATATGACTAAATAAATGACCTGTGAAATAAAAATGACTAAACATACTACCAATTGATAGAAATCAATAAACAATGAATAAATATGACTAAATATATGACCTCTAGAATAAAAATGACTAAATATACTACCAAATTGATCAAAACGATGATTAAAATTAATGACTAAATACACTACCAATGGACAGAAATCAGTGAATAAAAATGACTAAATAAGTGACCAGATTACAACAATCAATGACTAAACATATCAATAAAAAAAATGACTAAATAAGTGACTAGATAACAACAATCAATGACTAAATATACTACCAAATCGATGAACAAAAACAACCAATAAATGAATAAAAATGGTTTAGTCATCAATCTGGTCATATTATATATGATTGGCAATAAACTACTAATGGTCACGTGACCAAGTTTAGTCATTTATAAGCAATTTTTAGTAATTTTTCCAATAGTTTATTGATGTTTTTGTACTAGTGTATCATCCTCACAAATGGGAGAGATAGTAGGGTTTGATATAGGCAATGTAATATTAAGGATTGTGTTAATGGTTTGATCTACTTGCTCTAAGATATTCTCATAACTATGAAAGATAGTAGAAGGATGACTAACATGTTTCTTAATGACCTCATTGTTGTACTCTAAATTGAACTCGTAAAGAGGATGTTGTACTTATGAAATCCATTTTTAACCATATCAAAACCACATCTCTTAAAAGTAAACATTCTACCATGAAAAAGTAAGCTATCTAAAGTATACAATGCTTCAAGTATAGTGCAATAAAATGACCTAAAGTGAAATGTGTAAATGCAATTTTTAGATTCAAAACAAAGTAATTTACTAATTACACTATGAAACAATCTGAAAATAAAATATTGCAAATGTAAATTTGAAATTAAGAAATGCCATTATAGAACCAAATTAAGCTAAATCTAATGAAATGCATGTAACAAAAATTCAAACAACTAAAATAGATAACTAATGACAACAAACAAAAGTGCAGAAACAAGGTTTTCAATGCTGTAAAAGGTAGTTTTAGGGCTGATCTAGGACTAATTTTCCTAGAGGGGCGTATGAGTCCTAATCATGGTTTTTCAGGGGTCTGAACAGTGAATAACACTCACCGCATAATACATAGAAACTAGGAAAAACAACCTACATTGGGACTAAATCGCCCAAAGGGGCGTATGAGTCCTAGGTTAGGGTTTTTGCACCGTTTTCAACAAATTTTCTATGAATGCTATGTTTTCTAGTTAGTATGATGTCTAGGCTAAGTGAAAATATAGTTTTCAAGTGAAATTCAATGATGCAAGATGCAAAAATGCAACCTATATGCACTTTAACTAATGTAAGATTTAGAAACCCTAGATGCCAATTAACTAATGCAGAAACTAATGCAAACTTAATGCAAGCTAGATTTCACCTTTTTGAGAGATGGAACATAAGAGGATATGGGATCCTCCTATTTCACTAACATAACATTTAAGGAAACTCCTAGAGATCTCAAGGTACGGATGGAATGAAGTAAAGGGACATACAATAGGGTTTCCCTAGGTTTTGATTAAAGAAAATAAAAGGTTTCACCACCAATCTAGGGCTTGGAAAGACAAGAAATGTGAATGAAATGCAAAGTACTATGCAACCTAACTAAATGACCTATGAAATGAAATCAAAATGCAAAATAGTAAACTAAAACTGATCAGAGGTGCACTTGGAAGAGTGATGAGGTCAAAACAAGCTTGAAAACCTTGATTTATTTATTTTTGATTCCCATTAGGATTCATACGTCAGTCTGGGTGATTTAGTCCCATACTAGGGTTTTTGTGCCAAAACTAGAATTTGACAGTGGTGAGTCTACATCTCCTGAGATCTGGAAAAATCCTTGTAATGGGACTCATATGCCACAAGTGGGTATTAGTCCCACTTAGCTTTTTTGGAGGGTTAAAGCTTGATTGTTCTCTCCTATCTCTTCTCTTCCTTTCACACTTTGTTTTCAGATCTGAAACTCTGATTTGCAACTTGTAGGTGACTTTTCATGAAGATGACAACCTTGTGACAACTTGATGACTTTCTTCAACCTTGCAACCTAATATTCAAAGGATCTTTAATCTCCAAGACACCTAGATCTACAATCACACACCAAATAGAAGAGAACTTTGTTTATTATTAGGGAATAGGGGTTTTCCTAGGTCAAACCCCGTTTAGGTAATTCAACCAAATGATGAGATAATGAAATAAGAATATGAAACATGAGACATGAAGCATGAAACATGAACAATGATACCTTGAATGATGTCTTGTGAATCTGCAATCTAACATGTAGTGGCCATGAAGAATGTAGATCTAGATCTTGGATCAAGTGTAGAATAATGCTTAATCTTGGATCTTGAATGTAACATCACAACACTAGCTCAACAACATACTTGATGCTTGATAACCTTGACATGTGATGAGGGCGCAACCCGAGACATAGAAAATAACCCACAAACAAGTAAATAAATTTTATTATTTAGAAAATGGAGCTTCTTACATGCAGAGGATCTCAAATCCCCAAGTTCTACAACACATGCAAGTTATAGAAAGCTATAGAATAACCCTTTTGCAATATGCGAGCTTGTCCCCAAAAATCTACCCAAAAATTAGAAACCTGCCCATAAATAGAGCTCCTCTTTAGTTTGGAGCCAAAACAACATTCAAATTTGAGTTTAGGCGGTTTGGCACCGAAAATTTACAACTTGAAGTTCAAATTTTAAAAGAACATTTGCAATTGTATCTTCTAGAAACTGCGCCAACTTCCCAGGGCCATAACTTTTGATTCGGGACTCTGATTCGCGAACCGTTTGAACCATTGGAAATGTCTCGAATTCAATAACGCACTCAAAAATCTGCTACCAATTTCGGCAAGTTTCGTGGTCATTCCGGGAACTCTAAGTGCCTCAAATCTAACTCAGAAGATTTTCAAGTGCAAATCTGGGAAACTAAAATTGCAATATCTTTCAACCCAGGAATAGAAAATAAAAACCATAAGTTGAGAATTTCATTATGACGAAAAGGGTATCCAAAAATGTAAAAAAATCTAAAAACTGAGAAACTTGAAATTTAACTTATTTTTGGGTGATGCAAGATTGCCCTTACACCACTGGATGCTCCTGCATCAGACACCCAGGGTAGTTTGAGAAGTGACCCCGTCACATCTCAGATGGTTGAGAAAAACCCAACCGGTCAACCGCTGCCTTAGATAACCAGGATGAATCTTCCATAGACCTTCCTCTCCATTTCACCAGATATTCTTCATACTGCCTGTTTCTGGTACTCCTTCCCACATGACTATCCAAGATTGCTTCAATCTCCTCCCTTTCTAAAGTAGGTGCTAGAATGCCATACTACCCTATTGCTAGTGCTTCCTCTGTTCCACCTTCATGATACTCTGTCAAATCCAAATGTTGAACACAGGGAAATGTTGATTCCATCAAGCAACTCTACCTCATATGCATTCCCTGAATCATGCTTCTTCAAAATCTTACAAGGACCGAATTTCTTCATCTTCAATTTGTTATAGGTTCCCACGAGAAACCTTTCTTTCTTCAAGTGGACCATTACTTGATCACCAATTTGAAACTCCTTATTCCTCCTTTTCTGATCTTCCTTAGCCTTATATTGCATATTCATCTTATTAATGTGTTCTCGTACCTTCTCATGTATATTCTTGATGTGCTATGCAAAATCTTCAGCTTCAGCACTTATTTTCTTCTCTTGGTCCATCTTCCTCAATTCTGGAGCTGTTCTGGGGCTACCTCCATACACAATCTGGAATGGTGATCTACAAGTGCTTCTGTTGACAAAATTGTTGTAAGAAAATTCTACCTGGGGTAAGATCATGTCCCATCCCTTGGGTTTATCTCCTACCAAACATCTCAGTAGGTTACCCAGACTCCTATTAACAACCTCTGTCTACCCATTTGTTTGTGGATGGTGTGCAGAACTGAACTTCAACTCTGTCTTCAGCTTCTTCCACAAGGTCCTCCGAAAGTACCCCACAAATTTGGTGTCAACATCTGAAACAATACTCTTTGGAAGACCATGTAGCCTCACCACCTCTTTTTAAACAAGTCACCAATGTGGACTGCATCATGGTCTTCTGACATGGAATGAAATGTGCCATCTTCGAAAACCTATCAACCACCACAAAAGACTGAATCATTCCTCATTGTGTCCTTGGCAAACCAAGAACAAAGTCCATACTTATCCTCCCATGCCCTCTCTCGCAATGTATGGGCCGACATATTGTTGGGTGAAATTATGTAATCACTGATAGATTACACAAATTGGGACTTCAGCCACTATGTGAGATGTGAATCTCTCCTCTCGGAAAGGGGAGGCGCCCTTCTTACTGCTAACAGAAGCAATAGTAAAACAAACAAGTAATTACAAAATGTACACGAAACTTATGAAGTGGGGGGGATGTGTTACATTCATCCTTCTCTCTTTTTTCAGAGAAGATGTTTACAATGCTTCACTGTTGGAAGTTCACAATTCTTAATAACCTTAAACTAACAACTAGCAGTAATACCAATACCTCTATCTCGTCAAAGCGAAGCATAGAGATACCAAAAGTGATTAATAATAAACAAATAAAGTAAAAAGGAAAGCTCACGAAGGCACAAAGTCATTCCGTAGCTTTTTCAATGTTGGATATGTGCAGATGTACCATTTGTCACGTTAGAAGCACAAAGTATTCTTAGACGCAGCAATTCCTCGAATAGCATGAATGATTACAAGCGCAAAGTCTTGTAGATCATCCAACCAATGTATCAAAAGTACCTAACGACATAAAGCACAAAGTCTTGTAGATCCTTCGCCAAAAGTATCCAAGAGATGAATAATTACAAGCACAAAGTTCCCGTAGATCACTCAACCGTAACATGCAAGAGCATGAATGATTACAAGCACAAAGTCTTGTAGATCATTCAACCAAATGATAAACGGAAATACGAATGCAATCTAAATCATAAATGTAACACAAAGTTTACATAAACTACTTAGAGTCCTTCAGATTCTTCAAACTAATCACTACCAAATAAGATCAACTCACAAAAGTATCAAATCCAACACAAAGTTTGGCTTGCAATCCTTTTCTTTATTAATCGAATCTCATTCACAAAGCATGAACGCAAAGTTTCACAAATTTGCTTCAAAAAGGGCAGCACTTCGTTGCAAAACACTAAAGGATAATTTACAATGAAAATCCCTCACATTATATAGAAAGAGGGATGAGAAAAAGAAGGAAAGAGATTGAGAAAATCAGGGAAAGTTAGGTGAGCGATTTTAGGAGATCTCACCTAACTTTGACCAAAGTCAAAGTGTAATTTGTTTTCAAAATATTACATCTTTGGACTTGGTGTAATTACAATTTACAAAAAGACATTCAAAAATGTCGAGAAATATTTACAAGATGCATAATGGGATGCACCGGAAATGTCTAACACTGGAGAACAGGAAGCTTCTTCATGTTTCTTTGCTTGGGCGCGGAGTCTTCATACTTCTTCCTAGTCTCCTGCATGAACATTTTATTTGGAAGAACCAAGATCAAAGGATATCACCTTCGGGATCACTTGACGAGATCTGGAGAGAAACTGCAAGGATGGTGAATCAATAGACGTTAGCAGAAAAAGTAGCATTGGGAAGCATGAAGCGAGAAACGATGATGGGAAAGCGTGGAACGAGCAACTAGGCACGGAAAACGATGTGGGAGCGAAGAAATGGGGTCTGGAATGGAAATAGAGCAATTTTGAAGAGACTAGGTTAAAAACTGTCAAAAGTGTAAAGGTGTTAAAATTCAGACCATTGCACAAAAAATGACTAAGTCTGGAAGAAAAGTGCAAAGGTGCGAAAATTCAGCACCATTGCACAAAAAATGACTAAGTCTGGAAAAAGTTTGTAAAAAGTGTAAGGGCACCAAAATTCAGTGCCCTTACATCTCAGGAAAATTGACTTTTGATGCAAGGGCGCTAAATTTTAGCGCCCCTGCACTTTCAGAGTTAGAATTATTTTGACATGTTCAACATGTCAGGGTGCTAAATTTTAGCACTTCTGCATCTGAGACATGATTTTGTAAAACAGATGTAACGGTGCATGAAAATGGCGCTTGGGGTTTGCAAATTGTTTGTCTGCATGGAGTTTCCATTGAAATTGGAGAATAAAGAGAAAGCAAGGGTAACAACTTACAAAGATGAAACGCGAAAAATGCTGGAGAAGAACTCCGAATTTCCAAAACACATGATTGCGGCTTGAGAAGAACTCGCCCAACAAGAAGAAAAGAAGAACAAAGACCATAAACAATGAAAATGGTGAAATAAAACACTTTTAAGTGAAAGAGAAAATCGAAAACCTAACTCAAGTTGAGCAATAAATTTAGGCACGAAAAGTGGCACGATTGACGAAAAATGCGAAAATCATGAAGAAACGTGCCAGGGCCAAAAAAGTCTAAGTGTCAGGAAAAAGTGTAATAGCGCTAAAATTTAGCGCTATTACATTTTTTAGAAATTCACTTTTATGCAGGGGTGCTAAAATTTAGCGCCCCTGCACTTTTCATACTTAGCCAAATTTTGGCTTCAGAGCAGGAGCACACTTTTTCAGTGCCACTGCATTTTTCGCAATTTGCTAAGTACAAACAGTGAGACTTCGCGAAGGAGCTCGTTTCGAAGGTCTTCGTGAGGCGAACATGGGGGAATGCTTGAATTGAATATTCGAGGCTTTGAAACGCATTTCGAGGTAGCTTGAAAACCACTTCGTTATGCGTACTTGAAACTCACGAATCCTAGGAAACAGACAAGTTTTGTAGGGGGGTTATCCATGGAACGAGCACTGCTAGATTCCGTGATAACAGCTGGCTCCTGTTGGGGATCTTCCTTTGGTTGTTCTTTTGAAAAGAAAGAAGGTAGAAGAAATCCAGAATTCAAGTGCCTTTATCGATCCATTGGGCTTGGAGTCAGGCGACGATGACGACAAAAACAAATTTATGAAAACAAGACGCAAACTTATGCAAATGCACTTATTGGAAAGGGAAAAACCTACCTAATTAAAACTAGCCATTAATGAGACCTTCTCAAATGAAACCGTTCACAGGTTCAACAAAATAGTTTCCTTTCTTCAGCAGCTTGCAAGGCCTTCCATGATCATTAGCAGCTACATGTAGACGAGGTTGAAGCATTGCTTCATGAAGGAGATGAACAGGTTCAGCTACCTTTGAAAATATTATGGATATATTGCTGCTCCAAAATAAATCATTGAATCCAGGCTGCTCCTGTGCATCTACAAATATATCTTTAGTTGCATCCTCAAGTTTATCTTCACGGTCAGGTGCAAGTGGAACCTCTGTCTTCCCATTGGCCTCCAACCAAGCAAGATGTCTTATGGGACATTCCCTTGATTTGTCAAAGATTGAATGCTTCTTACCAGTTGTTACTTGAACAACTGATTCATCAACCATGGCAACCTCATGCTGATCAGAATGATCTCCTTCATGTGATTCAGATGAAGATATGACTGCACTGCATACCTCAATATGATGTTCACCATCTTTAGACTTGGAAAAATCTGAATAATTTATAAGAAGGTCCTCATCATGCCTTGGGGAAGTTCTTTTATGCAACATCTATTCAAGTTCATGATATTGAAACACATATGCATTCTTTTCAACTTGACTGAGACCTTCATGCATGTCCATCTTTTGAGATCTCACGACAAGATCATCTTCATTTACTTGAATTTCAGCAAAATGACTTTCATCGTCCCGCTTTTCATCAATATCTTTCTGAGACTGCATAAACCAGAAATGGGAGTCGCCAGCTATGTATGCTTCCTTTTCCTGGAAGAGAATAGCGAGATCACTTGGATCGGTGTCAAGATGCTTTGGTACTAATTTTACTAATGGTACCTCAATAGCAAGCCTCTTCGGAGGTGAAGATAACTTGTGTTGATTCACAACAGAAAAATTATGAGCTAGCTGCTTTTTGAGGACAAGTAGCTCATTTATCAACCTTTGCACCATAGGATCTGTCCTCGTGATGGAAGAAAATAACTCCAAAGAAGGGGTTTCTTCGGATTCATTTGATTCAACTTTTATTTTCCCAGCAAGAATGAGATCATCTTCAATTTTTGTCGCCAAGGTCTGCACCATTGCAAGAGTAGCTGCAAGTGCTCTTCTCAATAGAAAACCAACCTCAGGCACTTGAGCATTTACAAAGAAACATTTCAAGTTCTCAGCTGTAGGTTGAGCAACAGTTGGAATTCTTCGTGTCAACTTGTTGAAGTGAGCAATGAACTCACGCATGGGCATGTGAGATTCCTTCTTCAACTGGGTGAGCTGAGCCAACAAAGCATGAGCGTCTTCAGGAGGCTTGAACCTTCCTTCAAACTTGGCTATGAGAGTTGCCCAGTTTGTGATGGTACTTAGCACCAAATGATAAAACCAATCTACAGCAATGCCTTGGAGAGTCTCCACAAATAGCCTTACAGATACATCTTCGTATTCAACACCATGAACTCCACAAGCGATGTAGAAAGCAGCAACGTGCTCGTCAGGATGTTCTCCATCACCAAAAAACTTGGGAAAGTTCTTCCCTGAGCCTGCAGGAAGAGCATGTAGGGGTAGAACTAGGCTCAACAGACCAAAAGCATTTCCCCAAGGACCTTGAGTAGCCATTTACATGTCATTGGTGAAATCTTGAAAAACTTACAAGAAAATAAATTACAATAAAAAAGGACACAGGTATACTTCAAACGAAAGCATGAGGCTTTAGAATGCGTATCGTGTCCCCAGCGGAGTCGCCAAAAAAGTGTTGGGTGAAAATTATGTAATCAACTTTTCGATAGATTACACAACTTGGACTTCAGCCACAACTATGTGAGATGTGAATCTCTCCTCTCGGAAAGGGGAGGCGCCCTTATTACTGCTACCAGAAGCGATAGTAAATCAAAGAAATAATTACAAAATGTACACGAAACTCATGGAGTGGTGGGGGTGTGTTACATTCATCCTTCTCTCTTTTTTCAGAGAAGATGTTTACAATGCTTCACCGTTGGAAGTTCACAATTCTTAATAACCTTAAACTAACAACTTCCAGTAATACCAATATCTCTATCTCGTCAAAGCGAAGCGTAGAGATACCAGAAGTGATTAATAACAAACAAAATAAAGTAAAAAGGGAAAGCTCACGAAGGCACAAAGTCATTCCGTAGCTTTTTCAATGTTGGATCTGTGCAGATGTACCGTTTGTCACGTTAGAAGCACAAAGTCTTCTTAGACGCAGCAATTCCTCGAACAGTATGAATGATTACAAGCACAAAGTCTTGTAGATCATCCAACCAATGTATCAAAAGTACGAACGGTTACAAGCACAAAGTCTTGTAGATCCTTCGACAAAAGTATCCAAGAGTATGAATAATTACAAGCACAAAGTCTTGTAGATCACTCAACCAGAATATGCAAGAGCATGAATGATTACAAGCACAAAGTCTTGTAGATCATTCAACCAAATGATAAACAGAAATACAAATGCAATCTAAATAATAAATGTAACACAAAGTTTACATAAACTACTTAGAGTCCTTGGTTGCTTCAAAACTAATCACTACCAAAATCATGAATCAACTCACAAAGAAGTATCGAATCCAAACACAAAGTTTGAAACTGGCAATCCCTTTTTCTTTGTGTCCAGATCTTATTCCTGAAGCATGAGCATGAAGTTTCACAAATTGTTTCAAAAGAGTGACACTTCATTGCAAAAGGCTAAAAGATAATTTACAAAGAAAATCCCTCACATTATATAGAAAGAGGGATGAGCAAAAGAAGGAAAGAGATTGAGAAAATCAGGGAGAGTTAGGTGAGCGATTTTAGGAGATCTCACCTAACTTTGACCAAAGTCAAAGTGTAATTTGTTTTGAAAATATTACATCTTTGGACTTAGTGTAATTACAATTTACAAAATGACATTCGAAAATGTCGAGAAATATTTACAAGATGCGCATGAGTTCATAGGAAATGCTCTAACAATTTGGAAACGAGAGCTTCTTCATGTTTCTTTGCTTGGTAGCGGAGTCTTCATACTTCTTCTAGTCTCCTGCATGAACATTTATTTGGAAGAACCAGATCAAAAGGATATCACCTTCCGGGATCACTTGAAGAATCCCCGGAAAGCTACCAAGGATGGTGAATTAATAGACGTTAGCAGAAAAAGTAGCATTGGGAAGCATGAAGTGAGAAATGATGATGGGAAAGCGTGGAACGAGCAACTAGGCACGGAAAATGATGCAGGAGCGAAGAAATGGGGTCTGGAATGGAAATAGAGCAATTTTGAAGAGACTAGGTTAAAAACTGCCAAAAGTGTAAAGGTGTTAAAATTCAGCACCATTGCACAAAAAATGACTAAGTCTGGAAGAAAAGTGCAAAGGTGCGAAAATTCAGCACCATTGCACAAAAAATGACTAAGTCTGGAAAAAGTTTGTAAAAAGTGTAAGGGCGCAAAAATTCAGTTCCCTTACATCTCAGGTAAATTGACTTTTGATGCAAGGGCGCTAAATTTTAGCGCCCCTGCACTTTCAGAGTTAGAATTATTTTGACATGTTCAACATGTTAGGGTGCTAAATTTTAGCACTTCTGCATCTGAGACATGATTTTGTAAAACAGATGTAACGGTGCATGAAAATGGTGCTTGGGGTTTGCAAATTGTTTGTCTGCATGGAGT
>VDFB02047230.1:405111028-405319250 GCA_007258455.2 Sequoia sempervirens | reverse complement strand
AACACTCTCTTTATAGCATCTAAGTGCACCCTCCTAGGATTATCCCTAAATCGGCTAAGGACTCCCATTTCTTGGGAAATGTATAACCTATTACATACCATATCATACATCATGCTCCCAATGTCACTCACATAAGGAACTCTTGTCATGTCGTCCATCTCAGTAGGAGATTTAAGACATTCCTCCATAGAAAGCTTCATCCCCTAAATAATAGGAACAACTAACTATCTACAAGTAGTCATGTTGAATCTCTCCAACATAGATTTCATATACTTGCTTTAGCTTAACCAAAGATTTTTGTTAGCTCTATCTCTTATGATCTCAATCCTCAAAATATACCTTGTTTCACCTAGATCTTTCATCTCAAGTTGTGCTAACAATTGAGACTTCAAATTTAAATAATGTTTTTTCCATTTCTAATAAACAACATATCATCCACATACAGAAAAATAGTGAGAAGGCAACCATTATCAATCATGTGATAGAGACACTGGTCAAATTTGGATCTCAAAAATTCCAAGGAGAACACATAGGTTTCAAACTTCTAAAACCACATCCTAGGAGATTATTTTAGACCATATAGATATTTTCTCAACTTGCATACCAAATTCTCTTTTACTTTCATAACAAAATTCTCTCGATATAACATATAAATTTCCTCCAAATAACCATGAGGGAAAGTTGTCTTCACATCCATTTTATTGACTTTAAAGTCATAATCTACTGCAAGTGATAACAAGAGTTGAATGTATGTTAGCTTAGCTACAGGATAGAAAATCTCCCCAAAATTCTCTGGATATGACATATTAATTTCCTCCTCCAAATCACCATGAGGGAAAGTTGTCTTCACATCCATTTTCTTGACTTTAAATTCATAAGCTACTACAAGTGATAACAAGAGTTGAATGTATGTTAGCTTAGCTATAGGATAGAAAATCTCCCCATAGTATATTCCCTCCACCTAGGAATAACCCTTTGTGACCAACCTTTCCTTATGCTTCTCAACACTACCATCAAGATCCATTTTCTTCTTGAACACCCATTTTCATCCAATGGGTTTCCGCCCATTAGGAAAAAGGTACCAGATCCCATGTAGCATTATTTTCAATGTCACCATCTCTTCATTCATGGCTTCTATCCAAGAATTTGCATCAAGCATACCCATAGCCTCTCTAAAATTCCTAGGCTCATCAGTGTTAACAATCAAAGTGAAGATGTAACTAGAATCTAATATAGAATACCCAAATCTATCAAGTTACCAACTTTCTCATGTAGACCTCATCAAATATTGAGGTTGAGGTTTTGTCTCTTCTTCAAAGCTATCAGAGTTGCTAGATCTATCATCATCATTAGGTCCATAAGGAGTGTGTGGTTCATCTCTCTGAAGAGTGGGTGGAGTTTGAACTACCTCCTTCTTCTCTTCTTTCTTTGGTTATAGATCAACTATATAAGCTTTCAACTCATAGAATATCACACTTCTACTATAGATCTTATTCTCTACAACTGGATCCCAAATCTTATGCCCTTTCACACCAACACCATAGCCAATGAAGATAAACTTCACTACCTTGTTCTCCAACTTAGATATTTTCAGATCAGGCACTTGAACATATGCCTCACAACCAAAGACTCAAAAATGTCTCATTGAGGGCTTCTTGTCAGACCATTCCTCAATGGGTGTCTTTTCAATGTGTTGAAGTAGGAGATTTGTTGATTAGATAGAGTGTGATAGCTACAAATTCAAACCAAAACTTATGTTCAAGTCCAACACCACTCAACATACTCCTAGCCCTCTTCATAACCATTATTTTTATCCCCTCTACAACTCCATTTTTTATGTGGGGTGTATGGAGTTGTCTTGTGTCTCTCGATCTCATGGTCCTTATAGAACCTATTAAATTATGTGAAATAAAACTCACCACCATGATCTATCCTCAAACATTTGATTTTTCTACCATACTAGTTTTCAACTAGGGATTTGAACTCCTTAAACTGACTAAAAACTTTAGCTTTACTTCTAAGGAAATACAAAAATTTCCTTCTAGAATAATCATCTATGAATGAGACAAAGTACACTGATCTAGATAAATAAGGAACATTAATTGGACCAAACACATCAGAATACACATAATCCAGAACCCCAAAAGATCTATGAAAATTGGAATAAAAAGAAGTAAGGCTTTATTTTCCATATATACAATGTTCACAAAAAATGAACTCGAGATTACAATCATCAAGGCCTTCAACAAGGTTCCTATTTTTTAGGGATTTAAGACCCTTCTCACCAATATGGTTCACAAAAAATGAACTCGAGATTACAATCATCAAGGCCTTCAACAAGGTTCCTATTTTTTAGGGATTTAAGACCCTTCTCACCAATATGGCCAAGCCTTTAGTGCCACAAAAAAAATTTCTCGAAAGGAAGATTCATTTCTAAAGCATTAGCACCCTTAGGTACCTAAAAAGCACAACCATCAGATGTAGACACCACTATCATCTTCTTTTCTCAATCTGATGGTGAGGAAGAAGAATCAAAATCCCTTTCCTTGGGCTTCATAGAAGCACTATTGCACTAAAATTTGCATGCATCTAGATTATATAGAGTTCCAATCTAAACACCCTTAGAAATAACCATAACACCTCTTGTCATCTTGCATCTACTACTTGAGAAAACAACCTACACTCTCACATCACCCAACTTACTCATTGAGAGTAGGTTTCGTTCCAAACCAAGGATGTGTACACTACAAAAAAATAGGTAATTAGCGCCTAAAATAGTGCTAGAATTTAGTGCATTTGAGTTCATGAATTGGACATTTCTGTCGATGCCAAACTACATTTTCACTTCGGCACTAGATTTTGTGTCAAATTTTGCACCGACTTTAGCATTCATTTTAGCACCAAATTTTGTGCTAGAAAAGTAACGCAAGAAATAGAGCCTCCTTTAGTGCCAGGAATAACACTGGGAAGTGAGACCAATTTAATATAAAAAATGGTGCCTAAATTAGCACATAATTTGGCTTCTAGTTTTGCTTCCATGTCTGCTCCCATTGTTGCTTCTAGTTTTGCTCCTAGTTGTGCTTCTTGTTTTACTTCTGGTATGGTGTCAAAAATAGCTTCTTTTTTTGCTTCCTAATTGACACCAAGTTTTGCTTCCATTATGACATCCTTTGTTTTTGATTAACAAAAAATAGGTTTTTGAAGGGAACCTAAAACCCTTAACAAAAAATAAAGTGGTAGCAAAGATAGAACAAGAGGCTGCCCACCCAAGCAACAACAAAAAAACAACCAGCTGATTAACTAGCCATCAACAAACTAACATACAACTAAACATAACCAAAAAACAAAAAACAACAAGGCCAAAAGGCCACTATAATAAGTCCTTGAGCACTTTAGCAACCACAATATCCTTGGTTGCCAGCTTGTCATGCATGTCCATGATTTCTTTAACATCCTAAGCAGGATCCTTCTTACCTTTCTTAGTTTTGCTCTAAGTACGAACACTCAGGCCAATAGCCATATTAGCCGAATTCACCTCTAAGCCAACACCCTCCTCATGAACCTAGTTAGTATAGGCATAAAACAACCCCTTCCTGGTCAACTCCATGGCCTTCTGGTTAAGGAAAACTATACCCTCAGCAGATGCCTCCAACTTCTCCTTGCTTATATTAATGAGTGTGTCCAAGTCCCTTCTAAGTTGCCTATTTTGACGTTCTAGCACCACTACTCTTAGGTTCAAGTCATTCTTCAACAAAGCAAGCTCATCCACTAAACCACCTACATTGGTATTCAGAGATCTAGAAAGCCCAAATATAGCTTCCTGTTCCTTAAGGCTACAGAGAGTAGAGATGTTGCACCTGGCTATAGTATTGTTCTTATTATGAAGATCTTGAATTTATTGAACCAACCACATAAGAAAATTGAAGGAGATATCAACCCCTTCTTTGACAAGGCCCAACACCTGAGAGAATTCCATTGCACCCCAAAAAACACCCTTGCCCTGATGTGACCCCACTGGGGGCTTCTCACATGGTACATCCTCAGAAAAAAATTTAGCCTTCCCTTTAGAAATAGGCTCCCCAGCAAAAACATCCAAATTAACCACCGAATTCTCCTTTCTGTCCAAAAGGGACCCACCAATACCTGAGTTCTCCCCTTGAATATTTCCAACCGCCTTCTTCTGATTAACATCATCCACCTTGGTACGAGCCTTCAGCTTCTTACCAATAGAACCACCCTCTAAACCCTTGAACTTATGCTTAGCACACGGAGCTCTGGAGGAAGATTGCTTCACATCACTTGTCGAAGGGGTATATTCCAAGTCAGTGTCAGCCATTTGACCACCCTTCAGAATCAACTTGAAACTCCAAAGCTTCAAAATCATGAATCTCCTGAATCCTACAATTCCCACTACCTTTCTCATTTTTTTATGAAATAGGGGTTCTAACAATGCAATTAGCTTTCAAAAAATCCACAATGAGAAGCATTAAACCTTCATGTAGGTACGGATTCCTGGGTTTTCTTCTAAAATGTGAAATACCCTCTTCCAAGGAACTCAACAGATAGAAGGGAAACAAAACCAACTTACCATGGCGAAAGTGGTTCAGAAGGATAAAGTGATGTCCATAGAGCATCAGGAATCTGCCATCAAGCGTAAAGTAGTGCATCATAGCCACCGCTACCTCCTGCCAAATAGGTTTAATCTACATTCTTTCATAACCACCACAATCCAAACAGACCATCCTAGCCCTTTCCCTGTCATGAAGGAAATTTTTCCTTGCATTTTGAGAAATGTTCTTTTCCCTGTAGAATTTTCTCCTAGCCATGGACAAACCCATAACCTCATCAATAAAATCTTCATTAATGGTAGTATCTGTACCAAAAATACTAACCACATGACCATGTTAGGCATCAACAAACTCCTTAGACACTAAGGGTTTGAAACCCTTTAGATGCTCCAAGTAAGGAGTAACACCACCATTTTGCAGAATTTCCCAAACCTAGGGATTAGCTCTTGTTTCCTCACAATAAAGAGGCTTTGTGTGACACTTATCACCTCCCATCATTGAGTTACTAGCAGAGCAAAACTAGATCATAGCCGAAGCACAAGCCGAAAAACCACCTAGAAAGTGTGCGAGGCAATGAAAGTAATCTGAGAGGAGGTAAAAAATAGAATACTAAAAAAACTTTCCACCAGGAGGCAACAATTTCCAATCATCATCCACTATGTGAAAATTCCCATCAAACTACAAGATTCATAATATCCATGCAACCCCAAGATCAATGAGGTGGATAATAATAAAAAATTAATGTATCTCATTAATAATGAGGTTCTTCAAATTAGTAGTAAGGATGTCACCCTCCCTCCATGAGCTAGTCAATGACAACCCATAATTAGCCAACCAATTGGCAACAACATTAGCCTTTCTATGGGCATGGGAAATGCAAATTTCTTCAAATTCCTCACATAAAGAAATGGAATCAGATATAAAAAATTTGGTAGACCATGAAGGAGGAGACCTTTGTTTAAGGCAATTCACAATATTTAACAAATAACCTTCAATCCACAATTTAGAGACCCTCAAGTCCCTAACCATCTTGATGCTATGATAGGAAGCAACAACTTTAGCAAGGTGGTTTGTCTAGATTCCCAAAGGGAGTGCCACTACTAAAACAAACCTACCAATGTGATCTCTCAACACTCCCCCACAACTAGCAAGACCTGGATTACCTTTAGTAGATCCATCAAAGTTAATCTTGAACTAGCTTGGAGGAAGGGGAATCCAAGCCACCCCATCCCTCGCAATATTAGCCTTCCACAAGGGCTTAGCAATATCAAAGGAGAGTTTTCAATTTCTAGCCACCTCAGCATCATAATCAAAAACTAGCACTCTACCCAGAATATCAATATTATCCACCACCCATATCAGATTTTCCTTAATAGAGGACAAAATTTTAAAGAAAAGGGAGAGAGGAGGAAGAGATGAGTCTCTAAAAATCCTATTCTTCCTCTCCTTCCATAACCCCCAGAGAACATGCAGAAAAACAAGAGACCACAAAATATTCAGAGAAGGATTGGGAGAGGGTGCATTTCATTAGAGCCACAACTCCCAAACAGAGGTAGGAAAAATCCACTCAATGTGCCAAATTTTGAGAATAAGAGACCAAACTTCACGAGCATAGCTACAACCAATAAATAGATGCAAACTATCCTCCATGTCCATCATACAAAGGTAGCATCTGCTTAGTATAGAGAAACCCCTTTTCCAAATATTATTAATAGTAAGAATCTTATTCTGTACTAGCAACCACAAAAAAATGTTAATCTTGGGAATAAGCTGTGGAAGCCAAACTAAGCCCCAGGGTGGCCTAGGACCAATAATATCATTACAAGACTTTAACGTTGAAGCCATAGAAAAGGTTCCACTAAGAAGTCTATTCCAAATCACTTTATCCCTTCAATGAGAAACATGGATGTGAATTCTAGAGAATTCAATAAAGAGGTCCAATAGCTCAGGGAACACCTCATGAATCTTCCTCCATCTCCAATCAACAATATAATCAACCTCACTCCTCCCAAATTCACGAATACCCAAACCACCAGTCATTGCAAAAAAGAATGTCATGACCATCTCTGACCACCTAGAATAAACCAATAGAGATCACCTCTCTCGCTTTAGAAATTGAGTTCCAGAAGAAAGAGCCTGAAGGAGGAGAGAAGTCCTTGTTTAAAAACAAACAAAATTTATCCACCCAAGGAATATACTTAGAGGACAAAATTTGACCCCACTCCTTCTCACCACAAAGGAAACACCACAGCTATCTAGCCACAAGAGCCAAATTAAAAGACTTAACCCTACGCAAGCCCAATCCCCCCTTGATTTTTAGAATGGCACACCTCCTCCCAAGAGACAAAACCCAATATCTTCTTAGTCTCCACACCCAACTAAAGAAACTTCCTCTAAATACATTCAATTTTCTCCCAAAACTTACAAGGAATCTGAAAGAGACTAAGAGCATAAACAGGAAAATTTTGAAGAGTAGAATTGATAAGCACCAACTTACCAGCTTGACTAAGCAACACTCCTTTCCAACCCACAAGCTTCGCATTAAACTTGTCAATCAAACCATTCCAGAAGGAATCATGAGATGAATTAGCACCAAGTAGAAGCCCAAGGTAGGAAGAAGGAAGAGAGCCCACTGAGCATTGAAGAATACCAAAAATTCTCTATTATCTTCTATTGGGAGTGTTGAGGAAGAAAATTGTACTTTTGGGAAGGCTCACCAATTTCCCCAAAGCTTCCTCATAATTTAGAAGGGTCACCTTGATAGCTTTGGCTTCCGCAATAGAACCGTCACCCAAAATTAGGGTATCATCAACAAACTATTGATGCCCACAAGCGTAGATGAAGAGGAAGGTCTCAAACCTTTCAACACACCCTCATTAAGCTTATGTTGTAATGATCTATCCAAAGTCTCAGCAAGAATAATAAAGAGGAAGGGAGAAATAAGGTCCCCCTGTTACACCCCCTGGAGCTTCTAAAAAAATTAGACGGAGAGCCATTCACTAGCATAGAGAAGGAAACAAAAGACACAAGGCTCTTAACTAGTTGAACAAAGGTATCCGAGAAACCAAAAGCCAGGAGAACTTTAAATAGGAAGGCCCAATTAACTTTTTCATAAGCTTTCACCAAATCCAATTTAAGCAAAAAGCCTGAATTTTTATTCACCATCAGAGAATGAATGTTATCATGGACATTAATGATGGGGTCAAGAATTTGTCTTCCTACCACAAAGCCACTATGATTGGGAGAGATAATATAAGGAAGAATTCTCTGCAACCTCATAGAAAGCACCTTAGAGAAAATCTTGTAAATAAAATTACATAAACTGATAGGCCTAAATTCATTGAAATATGAATCTCTAGGGATCTTCAAAATCAAAACCAAAAAGGTAGCATTTAATTCTTTCAACAAATTTTGAGAACCAAAAAATTCTTTCATCTCATCCACAACATCCATAGAGATAATCAACCAAAATATTGAAAGAAGAATATGGGAAATCCATCAGGATTGAGAGCCTTATTACCAACAAAGGAGAAGACCGTGCTTCTAGCTTCCTCCACGTATGGGATACAACTAAGCATACGATTAAGATCCTCAGTCACTAGGCTAGGAATAACCTCTAATAACTGATCTTGATAAACCATAGAGGGAGCAAAATCATCTAACAAGAGATTAGAAAAGAAAGATATAGCCTCCTGCCTAATAACCTCCTCATTCTCAATCACCCTACCATCCAGATGGATACACTTGATACAATTGGAAGCCCTATGCTTGAGAGTAGTAAGGTGAAAGAATTTGGTATTCTGATCACCACTATTCAACCACACCACCCAAGATCTTTGCTTCCAAAATTCTTCTTCCCTAGTGAGAGTATTATGAAGATGGGCCAACAACACACTTTCCTCATTGGCCAAGGAAACATCATATCCCCTAGCTTGGATACACTGCTGCACCCAATCAAGATCCCCCTTGATGTGAGCCTTGTCTTGGAAGATATGACCAAATGAAACTTTGTTCCAAAATTTCACATTAGATTTAACAGCCGCCAGCTTCTTAGCCACTTTATACATGGTTGAATCATCCACTCTAATATCCCACCACTCAACAATATTAGATTTAAAATATAGATGGGAAGTCCACATTTTTTCAAAGCGAAAGGGGAAAGCACGCTTTCAACCCACCACATCCACTGCCAAGGAGAGAGGGAAATGGTCTGATCCCAGTCAAGTCAATGTCGAAAGGGAGCAAGAAAAATGAGCCAAACACTCATGAGAAATAAGGGCTCTATCCAATTTAACTTGGATTAAAGCATCACCCAACTGACAATTCGGCCAAGTAAAAGAAGTGCCCCACAAATCCACATCCAACAGGGCATCATTATTAACAGACATTAAATCAAAATGGATTTCATCATCAATCTGGGAGCCTCCCATTTTATCTTCAGAACTCAAAGGAGTGTTGAAGTCTCCCATAACCAACCAATTCTCTAAAGGATTTAAAGCCCTAAAGGAACAAAGATTCCCCTAGAACTGCTTATGAGCTCTTCTAACATTGGGCACATAAATATTAGAAGCAATCCAAGAAAATTCATAGTAAGAATGATGAAAGGAAGTAGCAATGTGATTAAGAACACCATAAACAACCTTACCAACCACAACTTTCATATTCTAGAAAGTGGCCACACCACCAGAGGCCCCATCCGCATCAAAGCCATGAAGACCACATTCCTTAAAAAGTCTCTTCTTAAGTCCTCCCAACCTATCCACATGCATTTTCATTTCTTGAATTAGGATCACATCAAGTTTAAGGTCCCTCACTAAATTTGCAAGGAAATCCTATTTATGAGGGTGATTTAACCCTCGAATGTTCCAAGAGAGGATCTTCATTAAGGAGTTTGAGATGCCCCCTTAGGACACATCTCAAAAAGGGTTTTCTGGGAGCTATCTACAATGTCTTCTTTGCTTTCTTTCTCCCTACTCTGCATTGAAGTGGGTCTACCTCTTCCCCAAGGTTTAGATCCATAGTCAACCTTAGAATGATTCTTGGTTGCCATCCCTTGAGGGGATACATTCTTCTTCCTATTTCTAGTTTTAACCAGAGAAAAGGGAGTATCTTTCATCTATAGCAGGCAGATAGACCCAGATTCATTGACAGAAGAGTTGAGCACAAAATTTGAAAGGGCCCTCAAGGGGTCCTGCAGATTCATATCCAGATTTCCCTTCTCCCCCTTAATAGGGGACGAAGCCAAAAGTGACATTTATTTAACCTTCACTATGGCCTCCTCAAAATGAAGGCCTACCACCTCATTCACCAAAGCAACCCCATTTGACCCCAACATAGGCACCTCATCACTAGCCGCCACTTCCCCTTCTTCCACATCCTAAAATACCCTTTCAAGATTCCCACTCTCAATAGGGACCACAATCCCTCCATCATCAGAATTCAAAGCACCCATCACCTTTCCTGAAGTCAAATCCTTCAGTCCATCAACGGTATTCAAAACACCCTCCTCCTTACCTAGAGCCAAATCCTTCAGTTATTCCTGGGGCTTAGAAGACTCATCCCCACCCTCAACATCATGTTTCTCTCTCCACTCCATATGCTAATGGGGAGGGACTGGCTTAACTTTAGAAGGGCACTTCTTGGCCCTATGACCAACCTTCTTACAATGGAAACAAGCAACAGGAACAAATTCATATTCAATCAGTTGGAGCCAACCACCTAGCTTTGAGTTAATAGTCACCCTTTCAGGAAAATATGCAAATTAATTAAAAACAACACAAAACCTGGCATAAACTAACCTCTTCCTTGAAGTCGTCATTTGGTCAATACATAAGAGATTACCAAACATGTTAGCAATACCAAAAAATATTGTCTCATCCCAAAACTACAGAGGCAAAGCAAGTAGCCTCACCCAGATAGGGGTTGATGTAAAAGAACAAGAGCTAGGGTTGAAACTAGACTCCCACTTTTTTAGAACCAAAGATGACTTGCCAATTAACCATGGACCGCCAATGAGAAAAGCAACCAAATCTTCATTAACAGGTAAAGGTGAAAGAAAAGAAACCCTTCGCCATGGCCGTAACTTCCACCTGGCCTTTTTTTCTCCACCTCTTAGACACAAGATTATGCACTAGCTCCACATTAGGTAGAGGCCCCATAAATTTCCCAACTAAGGTGAGGTCCATAAACACCAGCCTATTATCAATAATATAGTTAGGAACTAACACTGTGTATTTAGCAATAATCGGGTTCACCAAAAAGCTAATTGAAACTGGCGAGCTCTTCCCTTTAGGCTTAGCGCCCAAAAGGATAGACTAGGAAGGACCATTTGAAAAGACCTCCACATGCTTATGACCATCAACATCAACACCTTTTCCAAGAATTTTTGGACAAGGTGAAGAGGACGGGCTCACATTATGAGGAAGGCCCCCCCACCAAGATTAAGATGTCCCCCAACCACACTAAAGGAATCCACAACAAATAACAAAAAAGAGGACCTGCCATCAAAGCCCACAACACCACTGTAGGCTAATATATCCTCGCTAGCACTGACCACACCATTCGACCTACCACCATTACCACAAGCAGGCGAACCATATTTTTCCACCCTTGCAGAATTTTGAACGCACCCCCCTCCACCAAAAAGTCTCCCATCACATTCTCCATGGCATCCTTTGTTGCTTCCACTTTTGCTTCCATTATGACATCCTTTGTTGCTTCCTATTTGGCTTTCAATTTTTCTTCTAGCTTTGCTTCTTATGTTTCTTCTAGGTTTGCTTTCATTTTTGCTTTCGGTTTTTCTTCCAGGTTTGCTTTCGGTTTTGCTTCCAATTTTGCTTCCATTTTTGCTTCTAGTTTTGCTTCCAATTTTTCTTCTGGTTTTTCTTCCAATTTTGCTTATGATATAATGTCACTTGTTGCATCTAGCTTTTCTTCCATTTGTGTATCTTTTTTTGCTTCTAATATGGATTCTATTATTGCATCTTTTGTTTCTTCTAAAATTGCTTCCATTATTTCTTCTTTGTGTTGCTACCAGAATTGCTTTTGTTTTTGCTTCCTAGATAACGCCAATTTTTTCTTCCAAGATTTCTTTTGGTTTGCTTCTAGTTTGGCTTCCATTGTTGCTTCCTTTTTGCTTCAATTTATTAATTTAATATGTTTTATTTCAACTTAATTAGTTAAATATATCATGCCTCTTAAATAACTCATTCGATTATAGAGTAAGTAATTTAATTATTTCAATCATATGATTAAATAACAAGATAAT
Source organism: Sequoia sempervirens (assembly GCA_007258455.2). Classification (NCBI taxonomy): domain Eukaryota; kingdom Viridiplantae; phylum Streptophyta; class Pinopsida; order Cupressales; family Cupressaceae; genus Sequoia; species Sequoia sempervirens. Next base: position 405,307,415 of record VDFB02047230.1, on the reverse strand, counting down.
CATTTAGCATGATCATCATCTATAATTAAAACAAGTGAGTCAAATATCTATAATTTAATTGAATTTGACATCCATCCTGAGTAGTAAATTTAATAAATATCCATCCAAAAATCATCAACCACTTTCAATATATATAAATTGAAAAGTCAATACTGATAAGATCATCATCATATATAACTAAAACAAGTGAAAGTCAAATATGCCAGTAGATCAATAGCATGTCAAAATGATACATGTACAAATGATATAAGTAAAAATGATACAAGTCAAGATGATACATGTCCAAATGATATAAGTCAAAATGATACATGTCAATATGATACATGTCAATATGATACAACTCAATAATATGGTACTACAAGACATGAAAATGATACATATGATAGTAACCATGAAAAGAGGCATCATAGCAATATATCAGCAATGATCCATGATGTAGTCTATATGATCATGAATGTCACTGGCTACTACCAGCGACTACCTCATCATCATCGCCATCATGATCATCATGATCATGATCATCATTGTCGTCATCATCATTGTCATCAGCCTCGGGTCTTCTATATCTGTGTCGTCATCATCCTCTATCATGTGATCTGTACCAAAACCAACATCATCACTATTGACTACCAGTGACTGCCTCATCATCATCACCAGTGTGATCATCATCATCATGATCATCATCATCATCATCATCATTGTCATCAGCCTTAGTGTCTTCTATATCTATGTCGTCATCATCATCTAACATGTGATCTGTACCAGAACCAACATTTTCTAGATCTATATCATGATGAGGATCCTCTTGATCTTCTGGAAGACCCGTGTTCTACAAAAAAAACATTTAAAATGAAAAGTTATTATTTATTTCATGCAATAATTTATTTTTGTATTATATATCTAATATTACAACATATGAAATGAAACCATAATCATATTACATCATATCAAAGTGCACATACCTTAATAAAATTTCAAAAAAGTTACAACTAATATGTCATTCCAATGATGTAAAACATGCAACAATTCTAATAAACGTTAGTAAAGATCATAAAAAAATTTGTTATACAATTTAACTATCAACTATAAATTCTTTTACATAACCTTAAGTGCCAACCCTCTGCATTTTGTGTTATATATGATTATGTTTTCCTCGAAGATCCTTTGAGAGTTAACTAGTCTATATATCTTCTTCTCCTATATTTCAGAAATGGATATTTTTCTAGGACATTTTGGCATTGTAATATGCTTCAAAGGTTCTTTGAGAATTAACTAGTCTATATGTCCCCATATTTTACAGTCAATATTGAAAGTCAAATTTTATTATGATTTTAACTAGAGATTAGATCAAGGATATTGATCTTTTAACTAGAGATTATGTATATAGTGAATGTGACTTACTATTTTTATGAATGATAGAATCATTACAAGAACGATAGAATCATTACAAGATCTGTGGTGATATTTTGTGATGTAGATTTTCTTAATACATCGACATATTATGTATAAGTTTCTACTGTGAATTATATGAGATTAGTTCATGGAGCACTTGGTCTCCATTGGCTCACACATGTTCATTCATCACTTTTTGGAATAGATTGACCTTCTCATCACCACACGTGGGACTTGATTTGGAATTGGTACATATGTTAAGGCATGATAGAGATGACATAGCACCCTTGCACACATGTTGAGGCATCATGGAGGTTGTTTATTGGTTCATGCATGGATTATATGGTCTACTTGACCCAGACCAGATAATTTATTACTTTTCTATGTGAAGTGGCCCTTCATCTTCCATAGGTGTGGGGTTGATCTAGCATTTGGGCACACATTCCTGAGGCTTTAGGTCATATTAACAAGATGTATATTTAGCGTTATTTAAATCCAATCTGGTCATGCATGACATTTATTAAAGTTACTATGGCATGAGAAATTTGTGCTCTCCTTTTTCTTTCCATTTCTTAATATCATTGTTATCTTAGAATGTAATATTCTTTTTTCCTTCATTCTCTGAATGTATTTGTATAAACGGTACTATGGGGATGGTTGAAGCACAACTCTATTTTACATTTATGGTTTAGTTTTCTATTTGTAAGCAAGTTATGACATGCAACAATACTTGAGCATATAGAGAATAGTTCTTCAGGACATTTTGTACTTTGATTATACTATTTTTAAGTGACCTTTTCATGTATATAGTCATATCATGTTCATGTATGTTAATATAAGGAAACTATGGAGGTAGTTCAAAGAGATGGCCTTGAACTTTTGCCTCATCTTACAATGTCTGCAGGAGCAAGAATAGGGATTAAATTTGGAGAGTCTAGTTTAAGTTTTAATTAAATAAATGACAAAATTGTGAAGGATGGAATGGATTTTAATGTATCACTTGGGTTTCCTTGTTGACACTGCGGTTGTTGAGGATAAAGGGCCTGAAAAATACAACTAGGGTTAGCTCCAAAGTATACACTAACGTTGCATACTCATTTAATGACGATGATGAAGATGAGGAAGTGAAACAGAAACCCAAGGCTAAGGTAAATGGAGGAGAGTCAAGCATCTCCAATGCAACCTTATGATCTGATAATCAAGAGATGACTAAAGAAGAGCAATGCCAACAACACCAAGCATAAATTGCAAGGAAAAAGAATGATACTGCAAGAAGATTGGTTGTAGGGGGCATTGGTATAGGAGATTGACATGATTCTTCCAAGCCATCCACTGAGATGGTTTCCTACAAAAATTTGGATGATATACCCATTTCGAGAGAGCTCATGATTCAGGTTGATACAAAAAATGATGTTGTTGTGGTACCCATATATGGCATCATGGTTCCATTTCATGTAACCACCATCAAGAGTGTTACAAACCAACAAGATGGAGGTAATTCTTATATAAGGATAATTTTCAATGTTCCAAGTGTTGGCTTTAATTCCAACTATATGCCAACATTGAAATTCCTTGGTAGTATTTACGTTAATGAAATTTCATTTAGATCTAAGGATTCAAAGCACATCAACCATGTGGTACAAATGATTAAATCACACAAACAATCTAGAGCAATGAAAGAGTCTGAAATGGTAGAGAGAGCTACATTGGCGACTCAGGAGAAACTTCAGCTTTCAAAAACAAAGCCAATTAGGCTAGAAGACTTGTGGATCAGGCCATCATTTGGTGGAAGAGGAAGAAAGATGACTGGAACTCTAGAGGCCCACCATAATGGATTTCGGTATTCAACCATGAGAGAAGAAGAGAGAGTTGATATCATGTATCAAAACATTAAGCATGGATTCTTCCAGCCGGTGGAGAAGGAGATGATTACTTTGCTTCATTTTTGTTTGCATAACCATATCATGGTAGGAACAAAGAAGACCAAGGATGTCTAGTTTTATGTGGAGGTAATGGATGTGGTCCAAAATTTAGGAGGGGCAAGAAGTTCAATGTATGATCCTAATGAAATTGAGGAAGAACATCAAGAGAAGGACTGGAAAAATAAAATCAATGTAGAATTTCAAGGATTTTTCAAGTGAGTAACAGAGCTATGGGAGCAACCTCATCTAAAATATTTTGAGCTATAGTTTGATATACCATTTAGAGAGCTTGGTTTTCATGGAGTTCCTTTCAAATCCTCTGCTTTTATTGTGCCTATGGTAAATTGCTTGGTATATTTGGTGGATTTACCTTTCTTTTTAATCACTGTTAGTGAGATTGAGATTGTTAACCTTGAGAGAGTAGGACTTGGGAAAAAGGAATTTGATATGGCTATTGTTTTCAAAGACTTCAAGAAAGATGTACTCCGCATTGACACCATTCATCAATCTTTGCTTGATGGCATCAAGGAATGGTTGAACTCCATGGATATAAAGTATTATGAAAGTAGAATGAACTTGAACTAGAGACTAATTTTGAAGACTATTACTGATGATCCAGATAAATTTATTGAAGATGGTGGTTGGGAATTTTTGAATATGGAAGCTAGTGATTCTAATTCTGATAATTCAGAAGAGTTAGATCAAGGATATGAACTCTCTAATGTAGAAGAGGAATCATAATTAGATGAGGAAGATTCAAAAGATCAATCTCTTGTGGTGTTAGATGAGGACAAAGAAGAAGAAGAAGATTTTGAAGAGGAGGAAGGTAAAACATGGGATGAATTAGAAGTTGAAGCCAGAAATGAAGATAAGGAAAAAGGAGATGAGTCTAGCAGTGAAGAGGAAAGGTGGCGATGAAAGGTAAAAGCTATAGGGAAGTCTTAGGCACTTTATATTAGAGATTCAAGAGGAATACCTTCCAAGAGGCATAAAGTCAAATGAATTGAGTTCATCTACATCCTTCTACTATTTATTCATGCACATAAATGGTTCAACTATTTACGTAAATGATTCATATATGTTAACTTAATCAGTGATGTTACTTCAATAGTTTTAATTCTATGACAACCAGTCATTAGGCCATTATGTGTGAGAGCACGTTTGTGTTTTTAGTTAGCTTTTTTGGATAACTCTACAGGGTGTTGAGGACATTCCATTTATCTTTTGAATGTTAATAAGTCTAGTATTACATGCTTCTCTATGTTGATCAGATTAGGTTGCAGGATTTTTACTGCTGATTTCTTTATTTATGGAGTTTTTTAACTTGGAAGACAAGAATTTATTGCCTTTTTTAAAATTATATGGACAAATTAAGTGGCTAGTTAGGTATTCCAAGTGATTTAGATGATATGGATCTAGTGGGTAGGGATACAACAAGGGTCACCACAACACAAGAAAATGAATCAAACATCCTTAAAATGACATGAGAAATGGAAGGGCATAAGAAGGAAATTGAGCACTTGAAACATCAAGTGGAATACTAAAATGTTGAAAGTAATGACATAGGTACTTTCATGGAATATGCATTATAAATCCATGATTACTTGACCTTGGTGCAAAAGGAGTTCTACAAGGATGTGTTGGATCTATAGGATGCCTACCAAGATGCATCAAAACATTCTTACATGTTAAAAGAATGGTAGCATCATGAGGAAGGATGGAAAAGATGCATGTGGATCACTTAGTAGAATGGCAACATGAATTCAAGGAAGCACTCCTTGAGATACCATGTTTGAGAGAAAAGAAGATAAACCAAATCAACATGGGACTAAGTTACTCAAATGCTACAACTCATAACTTAAATGAGGACACTTAAGAGATATTAAAAGACCATGGTCATTAATTAAAATATGTGATGAAAATAAGGCATGAATTTCACCCACTACCCTTTAAGGAAAACAATATTTTTTTCCTCAACGTGAAATAATGGGACAATTGAGTGGGATCTAGGGCCAACAAAGAAGAACTTTAGAACTCATCCTATGCATCAATAAACAACTCAACACAAGAAATGAAAATTGACATATTAACACAAAAATATCCAACTAAGTTATTAAAATTCAACTATTGGTACATCATTCTCCATCTAGATTACAAAAATGGTCCACTTTCTTCTTTGTAACTCTTCCTTTTCAAATTGCTTTGGATGTTGGCCATATTTCTCCTCTTGTCAAAACATGGAACATGGACTAGTTAAACTAATTAATATGCAATCATTTACTTTTTCCTAGGAAATAAAAAAAATATCATTTAACATATTAAATAAACTTACAAATGTATAGATCAAGGCCTATAAACCTTTCTATCCACTGTGATGTGTGACACGATGTTTGTCAAGTCTAGCCTTGGAGGCCTTGTCCTAAAACATGTACTAATTCAATTTAACTATGGACAAATAAAATTTAAAAATCATTTAATAAATTTGATATAATATTATGAGCAAATTCAAATACCTACATACTCTCCTCACTGGACTTCCTCTGTGCATCAGACTTCTCATATGCTTTTATAAGCTCTTTCCATACTTTCACACTTACATCAATTGGACTTTTTTGAGCCTTAGCTCAGGAGGGATTTTTTTATCTTCTTTATTTGGTTGCACCAAAATCTCTTGCAGTTTTGAGACATTCCTAGCTTTATCTTCTTCACAGACCAACTTGTGCCAAATTCAGTCTCCATGTCATGGATAAGTTATTTTTGTAGGTGCATGAGTATCTTTGAGAATGAAAAATGTAGATGGTCTTTGAACTGTAGAAGGTATCATTCCTTCAACCTATTACAAATGTTTTTCCCACATCTGTCATTCAAAATTCCCATGAAACCACATCGTATTCTATCTTGGTATCGTAGCTACCAATGCAAGATGTAAAACATGGCATGGTGGAAGAAGTTTGTGTCCTAAGAGTGGTTGGGACATTGGAAGTCTCTGCTCCCTATTCCACATTCTTAGATTTTATTGTTTTTGATTTCCTCTTAGATCGTTTGCTCGATCTAGGACAGTTGGTTGGGGAATCAATTGATACCCTTTGGCATGGTTGATTTGGTTGCAATGTTTCAAGGGCTTTACTAGATCATTTTTCTATGTATCTGGCAATCATTTTCAAGTCCACACCATCCAATTTTTCACTGCCTCTACCCCTAATATGGAAGCCAATGCCTCTTTATTTTTGTCAATCTCATGTCCCTATATATATAATAAATTTCTTCTTTTAAATTTAGAAATAAAAAACTAAAAACTAAAAATCAAAGAAACAATGGAAACATTTACAAATCTATAAATTGACAATGTATTACCTCATTATGGCTAGAGTCTGCTCCCTTTGCTCCCTTCCCTCTATTGCTTGACATTTTGAGGTGACCTATGGAAAATTATTTTCATCTAGTTTGTGGAGGAAAATGAAGTACACACTGTCAGGTATGAAATTTTTCATCCAGTTTGTGGTATGAAAGAAATCTTCCAATCAAATAAATTAAAAGAAATGGGCGATTTAAAAGAAATGCGTGATTAATGAGCAAGCTTTACCTTGAATGACTCTCTTTTTCGATTTAAATGCCTATGAATCAATTGCTACCTTTTTGAGGGAATCTATAGTTCTAGGCCTAATTTTAATTTTCTCACCCTCATCTCAAAAGCCCTATCTCCTCATATTGTCTCGAAAAAACTTTGTTCCCATAGGACCTGGCTGTAGTGGGGTGGATGTAGTTTAATGAATTTTCTTGAAAGCACTCGACTAGTTTTTTAGGAAGGAAGCGAGAAAGTTGTCTTCAGATAAATGTATGGAAGGAAGGTCTAAGAAATCGAACTAGAACTTGAAAGCTTGGGATGGGAATGAAAAGCGAACTGGGGGATTGGGGTTTCAAAAATGCATTCACTGCTCTCGGATGCGGAGGAAATAATGCAATGTTTACAATTTTATCCTCCTCCTTTGCAACCACATGAGACTTGAATGATTCTCCTATAAACAAAACAATATTCACAACCCTTTCTTCACAATCCTCTCCATTTAATCCAAACAAAAATATTGTAGGAACAAAAAAATAAAATTGTAACCTTACCTATGGTGTTGCAAACTAAATTGAATTTCCCATCTACTTGCTTGTAGCCAATCCCTCAGAGGGTTCCCTCCTCTTCCTTTGCACAACATTTTTCCCTTTTTTCTCCTCTCTTCCTTCGTGTGACGTTTTTCTCCTCTCATCTCTTCCTTCACGTGGGAAGTTTTTATTTTTTGTTTTTGATTTATTAGTTGGTGCTATAGTTGATGTAGTTAATTTTGACTTTAGCGCCGAATTTTAGCCCTAAATGTAATATTTTTGGGGCACAAAAGGCGGCACAAAGTATGCCTAATTTAGTGCCTAGCATTGCAAAATTATTTATTTTGCTTGGAAGTTGATAAATAAATTGATCCTAAATTGACTTCATCTTCATATGTTCCAAAGGGAGAAATCATGGTTCCCTATTTTATCTATTCCTTATCCCATGTCACTTTTGTGGGCGCAAAACTAATAGAGGTTAGATTTGTGAACTCAGAAATGACCCCTAAACTTTTAAATTTAAATTTAAATGGGACCATGTTCACCCTATACAACTAGATGAGTCATCTAAAGTGTTAAATATTTCAAATTGCATGTTATAGATTTGTATAAAAGGAAAAACCCTAATTCTATACTATCATCTTAGATATAGGGCTTATTGGGGAATTATGAAAAATCATATATATGAGAACTAAATCATTATCATGTGACATTGACATTGCATCAACATCCTATGGGTATTGCATTCTTCCTTGTTGTCTTCAATCATTTATTTGTATGATTAAACTAGTAATAGGAGTTTAACTAAAGGAGAAATATCCTAGCCTAAAAAATTCTCAATAATGTCTATCGACATGACGCCTCTTAGGCATAGGTTGTAGACATCAAGTAATAAATTATAGACATACAATTCAGTGAAGATTAGATCTATAGTTAAGGTTTATTTCTACATGTAGGTTCATATTTTTATGCATTGAGATCAATTCCATATCCATGGAAGTGTATTGGAATGAAGCATCATGAATTTAATAGTTTTGAGATCGTGTTTTATAGTCCCAGTTATTGTTGCACTAATAAATCACTTAGAAATGTCTAGCATAGTCATATCTTCATTGAACCTAGAGATAAATACCATTATTTTTATTTAATTTTGAGCATTTATTTTAGTGGTGTTATTACTCTCAACTCTTTATCCTAGGCAGGTTATATTATTTGTTCATTTTTATTTAATTAATTTACTTGGGATATTTATGTGAGGTGTGTTAGTTTTCCTTACATAAATTCATGAGCCAAACATTCTTAAACACACTCAGGTTTCATCCTTAGAGTTTATCCTTCTATATTAAGGTTATAAATCTAAAATTTTTAAGTAGAAATGATTCATTTTATACTTTATTAGGGCTTGGATGCACCCCTTATCTATGTTTCATTTCTATTATCTTGATTAGGGTTTGGGATTTTTTTGTGTAATCTCTTTGATCCCACTAACCCACCCTTATTTAATGTATTATTGATAGGTCATTCATCATGTATTATCATATATATTTGTCTATTTCCTTTATCCATGTATATATTACATATTTTGACATATTTTTACACTTTGTTAGATCTCATCATTCCATCCTAAAGTAGGTTTCAATCAAGAATAAGGAATCCAATCTCCAGTTTTCAAAGAGAAAATATCTATGGTTTTAATGAATTTGTGGAAGAGTTGTAAGGTAAAGAACCAACTAAAATTATTAGTAATATGTTTTCTTTCATCTAGGATAGCAAGGGACCATGGAAGGGATGTTCAACTAAAATTATTAGTAATAGGTTTTATTTGTAGTTAGCTTGTAAATAAATGTCTTTTTGATGTGAATTTTTAGTAATCTTGTAATCATAATATTTGAGCTCTAGTTTTCAAGATTCCGCATGTAAAATTTTTGTGAAGACCAAAAAGTTGCAATGTCCCATTTTGTTTTTCATAGTGTATCTTAATGATAAGCGAGTGTATTAACAAGATAATTTCAACAATATTCTTCTAGTGCACAATTTTTATGTGACTATTGTCATTGTTGTGTATTACAAGATCTAGAGGAGCCCATAGAGAGAGGACGTAGATGACGTAGAACTACTAAATTGCAAAGAGGAAAGTGGGTGGAAATAGATATGACAATGAAATCTGCAGATACAATAGAGGTAAGAAGAGAAAGCAACCTCAACCAAAGGAGGTTCAAGGTGTTTATGAATTCACAAATGCTACAACATAGAGAAGATAAAGTCATTTTTTTGTCCATGAGGCCTCTGAGGTCAAACTTATTGGTTGAAAATGCATAGGAATGGTGATTAAATGTAGTTCTATGATCAAGGGAAAGGTTTGAAAATTAGGATGGAAAAAACATGAAATCAATATGTCAAATATATGACTAAAGTGAGGTTTTGTGGTGGATAGCATATTCGTTGAAATGATATAATTGGTGTCCTAAACATTATTAACTATGTTGTGTATTATAGGGGCCAAACGAGGCCATGGAAATAGATTGTGTCATATCAAATGAGGACACAGTGGATGAAGTAGGACATTAGGTACTCAAATTTTGACAACTTAGGAAAAAATGATTTGATGGAATTTTGTGATACGTCCATCTTTTTTCACAATATTATTGAAATTTTTTAATTTATAATCCAATCTTGACACAAATTAATGCATGTTGTTGATTATTTTAGATGAAGATTGGAGCAAATGCAGAGCTTGAGTGTTCAACTAGAAAAAGAAGAAGATATGTACATAGATGTGGACCTAAAACTATTACATCATGTAGAGGACAATGGGTGGAAGACGATATGAAAATGGATCTTGCAAACACAATAAATGATTACACTGAACAAGAGGTCGGTCAGGACTATAGTACATGAGATGAATACTTTGAGAAAAATATTATTTTTGGATGTTTTGTATGTCTTTAAAAGAAACAATTCAAATGAGCAATTGTATAAAGACATTACATATATGATGAGCTTCTAGTTGGTAGTATGCCTCCTAAAATCAATTCAAATCCAATAGGAATTGTGGTAAGGAATTTTCCAATTTGATATAAATAACATGTATACTTCGTTTAAACATTGTTTTATATTATTTAAATAACTAATTTTTTCCTTAATGGATACTTGCAAGATAAAGTTATTGGTTTAAATTTTCCTAGGTCACCGACTTCCAGCCTAGAGGGAAATGATCATTTATCAGATGATACATCTAACAAAAATATCTGCCAATATACCAACTCAAAAGATGAGGAATTGATGAAAACAAGTAACAAAACAAGAACCAGTTTAAAGATGCATAATTTTCTTAAAGACAAGGTGAAGGTGGACTACATACCCTATGAGAATGAATGTGATGGAGATGATGACTTTCCCTTGAGTTTGAGATCAATTTACAAAGAGACATTTGATCATCGACTATATTACGCTCGGCCTTGTGGTCAACAACTACCTAGAGTGTACGAGGTGTTTCAATTTTGGGGATACAACTACATGATACAACCCTCAAATATTCATGAAGTGAATCTAGGCCTCTTTATTTTCCAAAATGTACATGTGGGATCTAAACATAGAAAAAATTCAAAACAAACCACTAGGAGATTAATGCCATATTATGGTCCATCATATTACAGTGGTGAATGGAGAAGGCTAGAAAAATATAAGCCTAGCATGTCAACATATGGTCTAAATTCGAATATGTATACACATCATCTCCAATTGGAAAGTGGAAAAGAAATAAATAGAGGTCATCTTATGTATATAGATGGATGTGCATACACACACAAAAATATTGCAAGATTTATAAATAGTATTAAGGGAAGGGACCCTACTGTAAGATCGAATTGTAAATTTGTTGAGGTTATAAATGATAAAGATGGAGATATGGAAAGAGAGGTTGATAGATTGATAATGATTGAGGCTATTATCGAACTTACCATTGGGGATGAGTTATTTATTGATTACCCCATCTTAAAATGCACTCCTGCATAAAATAAAAGGGAAGAACAAGGTCTCCCTAAGGTTGTTCTTAACGGAAGAAAACCAAAGAATAATAAATGAGTGTGGAGTTATGTTTTATAAACTATGTTTTCAAAATTGTGTTTTATTTAAATTATTGTATAAAAAAGGTAGTCTATAAAATAATGTTCCATTATTCAATTGATGTATATATATTCATACAATTTATATTTTTATTTGAAATTGATACATTGATGATTTATCCAATTGTTGCCAAACACTAAATAATGCTTGTGCTTGTTGATAGGTAGAAGATGTTGATGAAACATATACTAATTCCCAAGATCCAACTAGGTTATTAATATTTGGATGAGATGATCCAAACCATCCTTTAAACAATACTAGGGTGAAAAGAGCAACATTGAAGAGAATACTACCAAATGACAACTTTGAAGAGCTGATGAAATCCACATACACTGATGTCATACCACCTAGCCTCAATGATGATGATCATGATAGTGAAAATGTAGTGAATGAAATTCTTACAAGTTTCTTTGGGGATGGAAAAAATGATGACAATAATGATCATATAGTTGATAGTAATGATGATAGCAGGCGTAATTACCACCAATGCAATGTTGATGATAACAACTTAAAAGACTCCATCAAGCAAGCAGTGAAGACACTCGTGTTCAAATAGGGTGCAAGTAGAACCTCAAAACTAGCATGCACATTAATATTATTAGAAATCAAGTCACTATTTGGTTGGTCAGATAAAGGATTCACTACCCTACTAAAGTGGGTTGAAATCTATTTCTTACTTTGCATTGTCAATTGGTGTACATAATTTGTAAACATTCATCAACTTCGTTTATATTTATTTAATGGGATTTTAAAACTATATATTGTATATAAAAATTCCTAATATAGATTGGCATATCAAACATGTTCATCATAAGTCAAAAATTCAATTGATTTAATCTCTCGCAATCTTACAGGGCACTAAAAACTAAAATATTCCTTGAAGAGAATGTGTTGCAATCAACTTATAGAGAGGCAGGTCTGTTGTTAGTTGAGTTGGGGATCAAATATAAGAAAATTCATTCATGTAAAAATGATTGAATTTTATATAGAGATGAATATCAAAACAAGGTCGAATGTCATGTATGCAAAGAGATGAGATATCGTACATATGTACAAGGTTGTATAGTTCCAAAGAAGGTTTTACATCACATGCCAATTATACCTAGACTTCAATGAATATTTCATTGCAAGTCACTTGCACAATTGATGGATTGGCATGCAAAGAATAGGAGTAAAGATGGATTCATGCAAATTCTAGCTGACTTCAAAGAAATGAAACACAAAGGAAAAATGGCCAAGAAAATTTAAAGATGAACCCCGTAGTATCAGGTTTGGTCTTGCAATTGATGGATTGTTCCAATTCTCTTTCCTAATATCAAATTATAGTGTTTAGCTAGTCGAATTGATAGTATATGGGTAAAAGTACAAACCTATGTCACACTTTGGGCCAATTGTACTACTTCTATCAAACCAGTTTTGGCAAGAAGTGATTCGATCGAGTGGGTTTCGGCCAAAACCACATGGCAATGACATGGCACCTACGTGGCCTCATAATTTCAGCTTAGTAGGTTTCAGCTGAAACCTACTCGACCAAATAAATTCTGACTGAAGGTCGTGAATATAAAAGAAAAAGAAAACTACACAGGAATTTTGCATGTTCATTCAAAGTGATTGCAGTCGGAAAGCGCTCACTCGAACAACTCACCTACAAAAAGCAGATCAAGCCAAGTTTTTCTCATTTGTATTTGATAATTTTGGTAATTAGGTGTTTTCTTTTTCTTCTTTAGCAATTTCTGCAAGTCGTGGTTTATTCCATGATACTATTTGGTGCGGCCCTAAGATCTAGGGTTTTATTTTTGGGTTTTTTTGAGTTTTGTCAATATTCTTCTAAATCTTGATTCGAATGCACACATCATTTTGTTAATTTTGTATTATAATATGTATTGAAGGGTTTTACAATGTGATTTCGAGGGTTTATTTATAGAAAAATACAAAAAAACAAATTTTTAAGTCATAGTTTGTTCTTTAGCAATCAAATAAATGGAACATTCAAGTGCTCATTAAAATATGCATGTGGTTGTTGTGCATGATAAGAAATTAGTTTATAATGAATTTATTGTTTGATGGTTGCTTTTGGTGCATCTGCAAGTTCAGGGTTTGTTTTCTGTCAAAGCATTCTCTAAATAAATCAGTTCAAAAGATCCTAGCCTCGCAACTCTTGTGAAGCCTATCCTAGCCTCACAATTCTTGTATTTGTTTTTACAATTTTAGAGTAAGAAAAAGGCTAAACAAAGCCTCTCTATTGTTCCTTTGAATAAGATATTTTATGAGCTTTTATGAGTTTATATAAAAATGAGGCACTAGCTATTCTGAATAGAGGACGCATTAAATGGGTCCATCCTATGTCATTGTTTCCCTTTATTGATGCAATCTTACATTTTTTTTGGGAGATCTCACATTTAATTCACAAACAATCTAGCTTCCCTTATTATTAGATTTCCTTTTGAACCCACACATAGAAGAGGAAAATAGAAAAGTTAAAGCATTTACTCTGGAATCAACTATATTTTGAGCTTTTTTATTTTCTAGGTTTCAAGTATATGTTCTAGATGGTCTAGAAAGTATATTTAGTAGATATAAGTCACATTGACCTACTTTGGTCATTGATTGACATTAATATAATTTCTTTCATTTTTTAGTTGTAAGTTATTACTGTCATAATTACTAGATATCTCAATTTCAAAAAATAATATACTCAACCTTGCAAAAATCAAATGTTCATCATAGGTAGTTGGAAATCACTTTCAGCCTCTATTTCAAGTTTTTCAGTATCCCTTACAAATGCATCCATAACTAGACCAAACCATATTTTTCTTCTAATGGATTATATTAAGATAAACTATTTCCTGAGGTTGATTTTTCATAAGTTTCAACTCTCCATGCCAGCATTTTATGATTTTATCAATCTGGCCTCTCCTATAGTAAAACTAAAATAATGAGTGCATAGCCACCATGGATGTAAAATCTAAAAAAATTATGTAGTTAGATTTATCAATTTTCAATAAAATAATTGTAGCTAGATTTATCAATACACTCATCATAATGTTCATCGTAGTTATATTGTAGTTAAATGGATGCAAAATCACTAATTTATCACTAATTGATTAACTACAATAATAATATCATCTATAGCATATCCTCTTTTAAAAATAACTCATCTTGATCCTAAAGATGATTAAGGATCTCCAAATTTTATATTGCCATATGGTAAGGAACACAATATGGATGATAAAAGATATAACACTTATACATGTCCCACTACACATGGATAACCACCTTAGACACTTCATGGAGATATTATTCCAAGTGAATATGTTACTATAGATAATGCAAGGTTAGTATTGAATCTACTTGTGATTTATCTCCTTACACATTAGGTAATCAATATAATAAATGAATTTTCATTTTATTAAAAGTATATATAATGGAAAAGGCTTAGGTTAAAAATAACAAGGAATATTAGAGCCTATCAACAAATACAAACTAGGACATTGAGATTGTAGATTCTTCTCCCAAAAAAGATAAGAACACAAAACAAGTACAAAAAAATCCAGTCAACTTATGTGGTTAGCCATGACATAAATCTAGATTTGATACATCCTAATATAATCTATAAGGACATACTAAATAGAACTACCATCAAAACCTTTACTAATGACAAGGAACTTAACAATTTATTGGGTGCATATGAGGATTTACTTTTTAAAAGTTCAATCACAATAGAGGATTCCAACATGTGCTTGATAATTTCTCCTTTTTAGAGAAACACCTCTTACTAAAACCCAACTAGTGGAGGATATCAAGGATAAGGACTTATATTTTGTATTTAATCCTTTTTATAGAGGATTCCAACATGTGCTTGATAATTTCTCTTTTTTAGAGAAACACCTCTTACTAAAACCGAACTAGTGGAGGATATCATGGATAAAGACTTAGATTTTGTATTTAATCCTTGTTGAGGAGTGGCTTGATAAAGAAGGTGCCTTGACCTAACTTTAGGTCACTTGATTATTTTCCAAGAAGCAACAAAGTTATCACTTAGCATGAAATATTTGGAAAAAAATTTAGTTGACTCCTTTTTGGCAATCATTTTCTAAGAGGTGTTCATTTAAGTAATATATTTATATCTCAAACTTGATTATCTTTGACTATTTTTAGGAATGAACACAAAATCATTTTGATTGATTGAATCAAATCAACATGGAGAGTCTCTTTTGGGACATTTGGGCCCATACTTTTTCATTATAGGTAGTTATGAACCCCCTTCCACCTATCTAAACAAGATCAGAATCCTCAAATTTATCTCTTAAATCAAGTTTGAAGGTTCATCTTCTCTGTCATTAGCCATTTTTTAATTAACAACTAGTTAAATAGCAAGCTTTAAGAAAACTTGAATTTTAATAAGACACTCCAACAATTATATGTGAAGCAAAACTTTAATTTTATTGTCTATTCATTTCATCCTAATAACTTGAATTTTAATAAGACACTCCAACAATTATATGTGAAGCAAAACTTTAATTTTATTGTCTATTCATTTCATCCTAATTAATTATAGACAATAAGATAAAATTATAGACAATAAGAAAATTAATGTTTTAGATTTGATATTCATAGTAGGGTTGAGATGAGCTTACTCTTCTGCAAAAGATTTGAATATAGAGTAGCTTATGAAGTAACAAAGAAATATGGCATGGTCTATAAGAGGGCATTAGTTGGTCCAAACCTTTTGGATTTTCCAAAACGTTTGGAAGCAGTAGCAACAAAAAATGGGCAAGAAGTGGTTTTTTCAAAACGATTGGACCAACTAATTCTCTCTTGTTGACCATATCAATAAAAGTAGAAAGATACAATATGAACCAATTTCATATTTTTTAAAAATAGAAGAATCAATGAGATATTATATTTAAAAATGAAACCCTTTTTGTACACAACCTAAACTAGATATAACCTATGCTACTCAAAATCTATGATAGACTTAGATTAAGAAAAAGAGTTAGTAAACATTGATGAAAAATGAAAGCTCGCCAACACCAATCCTTGTTGCAAAAAGTGAAGTCAGTTATAGCAGAAATTTTGGTGTCTAAAACAATGTAACTAATTTCATTTATCCATTCACATAACTCCAGTTACTTTAAGGGTAATAATTGGAGTTATTAAAGTGGAGTTATTTAAATGGATAAGTGAAACTAGTCATACATAAAATTTCTACTATAACTAGTTTCACTTATCTATTCACATAACTCCAATTAATACCCTTCCAAGATTATTTCAATAAAGTATAATCATTTATTGTATTCAATGTATACCATCATCAAAAAAAGGAAAATTATTTCCCTTCCAAATTACTTTAATAAACTGTTATTTAATATTATTTTTTATTTGATTGATCATTTATTGTGAAAAACTTGGGTTCAAAATGTAAATTTGTAAACTCACTCTTTGACCTATCAGCCTTCGAACGTAGTCAACTCTCTTGAACATGCAAAATGTTACGAGGGTACTAACCTGAGACACAGAATAACACACACAAAATAGAGAATAATATTTTATTTAGAAATATGGAATTCTTACATGTAGAGGATCTCAAATCCTCAAGCTTTGCAATACATGCAAATTACAGAAATTACAGAAGTTCCCCTTTTCATAGCATGTAAACTTTTCCCCCCAAAAAGCTCACAAAAATTAGAAAACCCTACCCATAAATAGATCCTTTTCCATTATGAAGCCAAACAAAATTCAAATTATGAGTTTTGGCAGTTTGGCGCCAAAAATTACAGTTTGATATTCAAAGATTGAGTCCTAATTCGAAAATTGGCAATTTTCCAAAAACGGCCAACTTTTGGAAGCCACAACTTTTGATCCGAGACTCCATTTTTCGAGCCGTTTGAACCATTGGGAATTTCTCGGAGTGAAGAACGCGTTAAGAACTTGCTCCACTAGTTCCAACAATTTTTGGGCCTGTACAAGACTATTTAGTGCCTCAAACTAGACTCAGAAGATTTTTTAGGGCAAAAAGCAAAAACTGAAACTCAAATAAATTTCAAACCGTGAATGACCTGGACTTGATTCTTTCACCAAATTTTTTATTTTTCTGTCTTGAAACTTCCCTTAAATTTTTTCCTCCTCATGCCTTCAAATTCAAAACTGCTAAAAATAGTAATTGAGCAGAAAAAGCTAAAAAGCAATTATAAAAGTTGGGAACTCTTATTCGACGAAAAGGGTATCCAGAAATGAAAAAACATCTACAAAAAGCTAACAAAGGAAAAATAAATTGAAAGCATATTTTTGGGTGATACAGGATTTCCCTTACACCACTGGATGCTCCTGCATCAAAATGTCAATCAAATATAGAAGAATATTGAATAACAATTTATTTAAATAACTTGAAAGGTTGATAATTGTCTTTTTTGGATGCCTCACACTAAGAGAATGTTTAATAGGTCATGCTCGGTGATGGTGTACATTCAATACAATAATTATGAATCAAATACTTTAATGAAATAATATTGGAAGGGTAGTAGTTGGAGTTTATGTGAATGGATAAATGAAACTAGTTATAGTAGAAATTTTGGTGCCTACAATGCATTTTAGGATATGACTTACAACAAGATATAATTTCCTTTAAATGCATGCTTTTATGAATATATTTAAGTGGTTCATTTGAATGAAATTATAGTCATACTCTTACATTAATTTGTAAGCCATATCCTAAAATACATTGTGCTATGCACAAAAAATTCTACTATAACTAGTTTCACTTATCTATTCACATAACTCCAATTAATAAACCCTTTCAAAATTATTTCAATAAAGTATTTTATTGATCATTTATTGTATTCAATGTATATCATCATTGAGAATGTTGAAAAGGGCCAATTATTACCCTTCCAAATTATTTTAATAAATAGTTATTTAATAATCTTTTGTATTTGATTGATCATGTAATGTATTGAATGTAGGAAAACTTGGGTTCAAAATGTATGTGTAGACTCACTCTTTGATATATCAACCTTCAAATGTAGTCAATTAATTGAACATGCAAAATGCTAATCTAATATAGAAGAATATTAAATAACAATTTATTGAAATAATTTGGAAGGGTTATAATAGCCTTTTTGGATGCCTCACACTAAGTGAATGTATAATAGGTCATGCTTGGTGATGGTGTAAATTCAATACAATAATTGATCAACTTTCAAATACTTTATTGAAATAATCTTGGAAGGGTAGTAATTGGAGTTTATGTGAATGGATAAGTGAAACTAGTTATACTAGAATTTTGGTGCCTAGTGCAATGTATTTTAGGATATGACTTACAACTTAATGTAAGAGTATGACTATAATTTCATTTAAATGCACACCACTTAAATATATTCATAAAATCATGCATTTGAATGAAATTATATCTATTTGTAAGTCATATCTTAAAATACATTGTAGGCACAAAAATTTCTACTATATAACTAGTTTCACTTGTCCTTTCACATAACTGCAATTACTACCATTAGTAATTGGAGTTAAATGTGAATGGACAAGTGAAACTAGTTATAGTATTAATTTTGGTGCCTAGCACAATGTATTTTAGGATATGACTTAAAACTTAATGTAAGAAAGTATGACTATAGTTTCATTTAAATGCACCACCCAAATATATTTATAAAATCATGCATTTAAATGAAATTATAGAGTTTTTTAAGTCATATCCTAAAATACATTCTAGGCACCAAAATTTCTACTATAACTAGTTTCACTTATTGATTCACATAACTCCAATTAGTAGCCTTCCAAGATTATTTCAATAAAGTATTTGATTGATCATTTATTGTTATTTAATATTCTTTTGTATTTGACAAGATCATTTATTGTATTGAATGTACAGTGCCATCATCAAGAATGGTATTATACATTCACTTAGTGAGGCGTCCAAAAACGCCTAGATGTGTGTAATGACAAAAGGATAAACACTTAAGACCTCAATCATAATAGAATATCCCCTTCTCTAACTTGAAGTAGAATTGCACCACACATAATTATAGTGTAGAATTTCTTATGAATGATTGTAATTTGTAAGTATCCTAAAATACAATGTCTCTTTAAATGTATGTTATGCATGATTATCTCCTTATCCCTACTTATATAGATGTGTGATGCAGGAGCATCCAGTGGTGTAAGAGCAATCCTGCATCACCCAAAAATATGCTTTCAATTTATGTTTCCTTTTGTTAGCTTTTTGTAGATGTCTTTGCATTTCTAGATGCCCTTTTTGTCATAATGTAATTCCCCACTTCCAGTTTTGTTTTTCTGTTTTTTCTGGTCAACTGCTATTTTTAGTAGGTATTGGAATTTGAAGGTGTTTGGGGACAAAAATTATATGGGAGGATTCATAACAGAAAAATAAGAAGATTGGTGAAAGAATCAGGCCGAGAGCATTCCCGATTTGAAAGATATTATAGTTTCAGTCTCCTAGAAATACACCTGAAAACCTTCCAGATCGGGTTTGAGGCACTAAACGGCCCCAAATCGGCCTGAAAACTTGCTAAAAATGGTGTAGTGCATTTCGAGCATGTTATTGACTCCGAGACCTTTCCGACGGTTCAAACGGTTCAAAAACAGAGTCCCAGATCAAAAGTTATGGCTCCTAGGAGTTGGTACACTTTCAAAATATGCCAATTTTTGAATGATATTTTAAATTTTGAGTTTCAAAATTGTAATTTGTGGCACCAAACTGCCAAAATATGATAATTCAAATTTTGTTTGGATCCAAAATGAAAAAGGAGCTATTTATGGGGGGGATTTTCTAATATTTGTAGCTTTTTAGGGAAAAGAGTTTGCATGTTGCGAAAGGGGAATTCTATAGTGACTGTAATTTTTTGTAGCTTGCATGTATCATAGGGATTGAGGATTTGTGATCCTCTGCATGTAAGAAGTTAATTTTATGAATAATAATATTATTCTTTGGTTTTGTGCGTAATTTTTTGTGTCTCGGGTTACACCCTCGTCAGGTGGTATCATAGCAAGCTTTCTTGAGCATGTGGACAAATCACCAACTATGAGGTAGTTCGCACCAAGACCGTGGTTGTGGGTTTGAGATACTCAAGATGCCTCCAAGATTGATGCCTGATAGGTGCGGTGGTGGCAGAGGTGGAAGAGGTGGAAAAAATGTTGGTGGAAGAGATCCATTAGTGGTTGAGGGTTACAAAGCCCTCTAGAGACAAATTGATGCATTGTAGGAATAGATGAGAAGAGGGTTAAAACCGAGAAGGAGAGAAGAAAGCAAGGATGAAGAAGAGGTGGAAGATTCAGATGTAGAAGAGGAAGAAGAAACAATTGATCAAGATCAAATGCAACTGATTAGGATTATTTCAAAGATTGAAAAAGACCCAAAATAGAAGTTCCTAGTTATTCCAGAAGTCTGGACAAAGAAGAGTTGATCGACTGGATCAATGAGCTAGAGGAGTATTTTGAGTATGAAGAAGTAGAGGACCCAGATCGGGTTAAGTTTGCAAAAACAAAGCTAAAGGGCCATGCAAATATTTGGTGGAAAGAGGTCCAGTTGGAGAGAAATCAAAGAGGAAAAGGAAAGATCAACAGTTGGGATCACATGGTGGAGAAACTTAAGAAGTAGTTCATACTAGTGGACTATGAGTTAGATCTATTGAATAAATTGCAAGGGTTGAAGCAAGGAAGAAGATCTATGAAAGAATACATAGAATATTTTCATAAGATGATCATCATAATAGGCCATATAGAGGCCAACAAGGAGAAGGTAGCCTGTTATCTCAATGGCTTATGACTGAGCATTCAAGAGGAGATAAGTCTGGTCAGAATGACCACCATTAAGGATGCATACCAACTCACTCTAAAAGTTGAAGAGAATCTAAAAAAAAGATTTGACAGCAAGCAAAAGGACAAGGAGGTCAAAGAAGAAAGGGTGGTGGAAGATCTTTTGGAAGCTAGAATGAGGATGAGAAGAAAAATGGATATGTGCGTATCAGCTGAGGATAGAGGAGTGATAATTACTACCAGCCTCATGATCAAAATAGTGGTGATCAAAGAGGTAGAGGACAAGGTAGATCTAGACAAGGATCTAGAAGAGGTGATTTCAAAGGAACTTTCTTCTAGTGTGGAAAAGAAGGGAATCGATCCTATGAATGTCCATAGCACCAAGGAAGGACAGACAGAAGGCTAGAAGGTCATGGAAGGGTTGCACATGCAAATTAGGCTAAAAGGGGAGAAGCCCTAGTGGTTAGAAGGGCCCTGGTCACTGAAGAGAAGGAGCCAAAATAAAGGAAGAATTTGTTTCGCACAAGGTTAAAATGTGAAGGAAAATGTTGTGATGTCGTTATTAATAGTGGGAGCACCAATAATTTGGTGTTAGAAGAGATGGTTGCAAATTTGAAGTTGAAGAGGGAAAGGCATCCACATCCATATCAGATTGCTTGGCTGTAGAAAGAACACAAAGTTTTGGTCAATGAGCAATGTCTAGGAAAGTTCAAAATTGGGAGCTATCATGATGAGGTACTCTGTGATATCATACCATCGATGCATGCCACATGTTGTTGGGGAGGTCATAGTAGTTCGATATCCAATCTATACATGATGGCCATGCAAACACTTATTCCCTGATGAAGGATGGAGTCTGCCATAAGTTGAAGCCCCTGAAGGAGGCCGAAGAAAAGGTATGCAGTAGTGTTAGAGTTTTTTCTATTGATGGAAGTAAATTTTTTGAAGGCATGAAGCATGAGCGTATGTGTTATGCATTGATTCCTATAATGGATAAGGAGGATAGTGAGAATGTGCCAATAGACTTTCTTGGATTGTTGAATGAGCTTTAGGATATTGTTTTTGATAATGTACCTGAGGGTTTACCTCCAGTGAGGAAGATCATTCATCAGATTGACTTGATCCCTGGAGCTGGTGTGCCAAATAAGGAAGCTCACAGAATGACTCCTATAGAAAATGAGGAGTTGAATAAACAAGTTCAAGAGTTGTCGAGAAAGGGTTTGATTCATGAGAGTCTAAGTCCTTGTGCAGTACTTGCAGTACTAGAACCAAAGAAATATGGGGAGTGGAGGATGTGTACAGACTCCCAAGCCATAAATAAGATAACCACCAAGTACAGATTTCCCTACCAAGGATGGATGACCTGATGGATTGTTTGAGTGGAGCTCAGTACTTCACAAAGATTGATCTAAAGAGTCGATATCACCAAATTTGGATTCGTGAGGGAGATGAATGGAAGATTGCCTTCAAGACCAAAGAGGGCCTGTACGAGTGGTTAGTCATGCCCTTCAGGCTAGCCAACGCATCGAGCACATTCATGCGGCTCATGAACGAGGTACTAAAAGAGTTTATAGGGAATTTTTTTATTGTGTACTTAGATGATATTTTGGTATTTAGTAAGTCCCTAGGTGAATATTTGATGCATATTTGTAGAGTCTTTGAAAAGTTGAGAGAAGAGAAATTGTTGATTAATTTAAAAAAGTGTAGTTTTGTGAAGAGGGATTTAGTGTACTTGGGGTTTGTTGTCTTGGTAGAAGGTCTCAAGATGGACCTACAAAAGGTGAAGGCTATTCTAGAATGGCCTAACCCAAGAACTGCTACTAAGGTGAGATCTTTCCATGGTTTGGCTAGTTTTTATAGAAGGTTCATCAGAAACCTCAGTAGTATTTGTGCACCCTTGACTCAAACCATGAGAGGGGATAGAAAGGAGTTCAAGTGGAGCAAATGAGCAGTGAAGAGTTTTGACCTATTGAAGTAGAAGGTGAAAGAGCAACCAATTTTAGCCCTCTCAGATTTCAATAAAGTATTTCATATGGATTGTGATGCCAATGGTTGTGCTATTCGAGTAGTGTTGAGCCAAGAAGGTAAGCCCATTGCCTACTTCAGTAAAAATTTAAATCATGCAAAGAGAAAGTACTATGTATATGATCAGGAATTCTACGCAATATTTCAAGCATTAAAGAAATGGAGACATTATCCATTTCCCAAGGAGTTTGTTTTGTTTACTGATCATCAAGCATTATAATACCTTAATAGTTAGGGAAAATTAAATCAGAGGCATATGAAATGGGTAGAATTTTTACAGAGCTATACCTTTGTTTTAAAGCATAGGAGTGGGAGTTTGAATAGGGTTGTAGATGTCTTAAGTAGGAGGAAAACATTGTTGACTGAGATGCAGATTGAAGTGGTTGGGTTCAATGAACTGAAGAAATTATACCCTGAGGATCCTAATTTTTTAGAGGCTTGGAAAGCTTACAAGGACCCTATTATAGTTGAAATGACAAGGTGGCTAGATTTCATAATCCAAGATGGCATGTTGTTTAAAGGAATCCAATTGTGTATTCCAAGGGGTTCCATGAGGGAGGACTTGATAAAGGAGAATCACAGTGGGGGAATGGCAGGACATTTTGGTCGGGATAAGACCATTGCAATTATCAATGAGCATTATTATTAGCCTCAGTTGTCACAAGATGTGAAGAAGTTTGTGAAGAGTTGCAAGGTGTTCTAGATGGCTAAGGGAGTGAGCCAAAATATAGGGTTGTATCATCCCTTACCTGTACAAGAGAGGTCCTGGGAGGATATAAGTATGGACTTTGTTCTTGCTTTGCCAAGGACACAGAGAGAGAATGATTTACTGTTTGTGGTAGTTGACAAATTTTCAAATATGGTGCATTTCATTCCAAGCCAGAAGACCCATGATGCAGTCCACATCACTAACTTGTTTTTTAGAGAGGTGGTAAGGCTACATGGTCTGCCAAGGAGTATAGTCTTAGATCATGATACCAAGTTTGTGGGATACTTTTGGATGACCTTGTGGAAAAAGTTGAAGTTTAGTTTTGCACACCATCCACAGATTGATGGATAGACTAAGGTTGTGAAAATAAGTCTGGGTAACCTACTGAGATGCTTGGTAGGAGATAAAACCAAGGGATGGGACCTAATCTTACCCCATGCAAAATTTTCTTACAATAATTTTGTCAATGAGAGTATGGGAAGATCACCATTCCAAATTCTGTATGGAGGTAGTCCCAAAACTGCTCTCGAATTGAGAAAGATGGACCAAGAGAAGAAGACTAATTTCGAAGCTGAAGACTTTGTAGAGAACATCAAGAATGTACATGAAGAGGTGAGAGAACATATTAATAAGATGAATATGTAGTATAAGGATAAGGCAGATTAGAAGAGGAGGAATAAAGAGTCTCAAGTAGGTGATGAAGTGATGGTCAACTTAAGGAAAGAAAGGTTTCCAGTGGGAGCCTATAACAAATTGAAGATGAAGAAGTTCGGTCCTTGTAAAATTTTGAAGAAGCATGACTCATGGAACACATATGAAGTAGAATTGTTGGATGGAGTCAACATTTCCCCTATGTTCAACATTTCTAATTTGACAGAGTATCATGAGAGTGGAACATAGGAAGTACCAGCAAGGGAACAGTGTGGCATTCTAGCATCTACTTTAGAGAAGGAGGAGATTGAAGCAATCCTGGATAGCCGTATGGGAAGGAGTACCAGAAACAAGAAGTATGAAGAATACTTGGTGAAGTGGAGAGGAAGGGTTGTGGAAGATTCATCCTATCTTTCTAAGGCAGAGGTTGATTGTTTTGGTTTTTCTCAACCAAGGCATGACGAGGTCACTCCTCAAATTACCTTGGGTGTCTGATGTAGGAGCATCCAGTGGTTTAAGGGAAATCCTGCATCACCCAAAAATATGCTTTCAATTTATGTTTCCTTTTGTTAAATTTTTGTAGATGTCTACATTTCTGGATACCCTTTTCGTCATAATGTAATTCCCCACTTTCAATTTTTCTTTTTTGCTTTTTCTGGTCAACTGCTATTTTTAGCAGGTATTAGAATTTGAAGGTGTTTGGGGACCAAAATTATATGGGAGGATTCAGAATGGAAAAATAAGAAGAAATGTGAAAGAATAAGGCCGAGAGCATTCCCGGTTTGAAAGATATTACAATTTCAGTTTCCTAGAAATGCACTTGAAAATATTCTAGATCAGGTTTGAGGCACTAAATGGCCCTGAATCGGCCTAAAAATTTGTTGAAATTGGTGTAGCAGATTTCGAGCACGTTCTTGAGTCTGAGACCTTTTCGATGGTTCAAACGGTTAGAAAACAAAGTCCCAAATCAAAAGTTATGGCTCCTAGAAGTTGGTACACTTTCAAAATGTGCTAATTTTTGAATAATATTTTAAATTTTGAATTTCAAAATTGTAATTTGTAGTGCCAAACCACCAAAATATGATAATTCAAATGCTGTTTGGATCCAAAATGGAAAATGAGCTATTTATGGGGGGGATTTTCTAATTTTTGTAGCTTTTTGGGGAAAAGAGTTTGCATGCTGCGAAAGGGGAATTCTATAGTGACTATAATTTTTTGTAGCTTGCATGTATCATAGGGCTTGAGGATTTGTGGTCTTTTGCATCTAAGAAGTTAATTTTATGAATAATAATATTATTCTTTGGTTTTGTACATAAATTTTTGTGTCTCGGGTTGCACCCTCGTCAGGTGGTATCAGAGCGGGTATTTTTGAGCGTGTGGACAGATCGCCAACCATGAGGTAGTTTGCACCAAGACTGTGGTTGTGGGTTCAAGATACTCAAGATGCTTCCAAAAGTGATACGTGGTAGGTGCGGTGGTGCCATAGGTGGTAGAGGTGGCAAAAATGCTGGTGGAAGAGATCCATTGGCAGTCAAGGGTTAGAGAGCCCTCTAGAGACAAATTGATGTGTTGCAGGGATAGATAAGAAGAGAGTTAAACATGAGAAGGAGAGAAGAAAGTGAGGATGAAGAAGAGATGGAAAATTCAAATATAGAAGAGGAAGAAGAAATGATTGATCAAGATGAAATGCAGTTGATTAGGGCCATTTTGAAGATCAAAAAAACACCCAGAATAGAAGTTCCTAGTTATTCTGGAAGTCTAGACTCAGAAGAGTTGATCAACTAGATCAACGAGCTAGAGAAGTATTTTGAGTATGAAGAAGTAGAGGACCTAGATTGGGTTAAGTTTGCAAAAACGAAGCTGAAGGGCCATACAAATATTTGGTGGAAAGAGGTCTAGTTAGAGAGAAATTGAAGAGGAAAAGGAAAGATCAACAGTTGGGATCACATGGTGGAGAAACTGAAGAAGCAGTTCATACCAGTGGACTATGAGTTAGATCTACTAAAGAAATTGCAAGGGTTGAATCAAGGAAGTAGATCTACGAAAGAATACACAAAATATTTTCACAAGATGATCATCAGAATGAGCCATGCAAAGGCCAACAAGGAGAAGGTAGCATGTTATCTCAATGGGTTATGACTGAGAATTCAAGAGGAGTTAAGCCTGGTCAGAATGACCACCATTGTGGATGCGTACCAGCTCACTCTGAAAGTTGAAGAGAAGTTGAAAAAAATATTTAACAACAAGAAAAAAGAACGAGGAGGTCAAAGCGGAAAGGGTGGTGGAAGATCTTCTAGAAGCCGAAGTGAGGATGAGAAGAAAAATGTAGATGTGGGTACTAGCTGAGGATAGAGGAGTGATAATTTCTACCAGCCTCGTGATCAAAATAGTGGTGATCAAAGAGGTAGAGGATGAGGCAGACCTAGACAAGGATTTGGAAGAGGTGGTTTCAGAGAAACTTTCTTCCAGTGTGGCGAAGAACGACATCAAGCCTATGAATGTCCACAACACCAAGGAAGGATAGACAAAAGGCTAGAAGGTCATGGAAGGGTTGCACATGCAGATGAGGGGGCTCAATCTAAGCATTCAAATGCTATTGAAAGGGGAGAAGCCCTAGTGGTTAGGACCCTAGTGACTGAAGAGAAGGAGCTAGAACAAAGGAAGAATCTGTTTCACACAAGGTGCAAATGTGGAGGAAAATGTTGTGATGTCATTATTGACAGTGGGAGCACTGATAATCTAGTGTCAGAAGAGATGGCTACAAAGTTGAAGTTGAAGATGGAAAGGCATCCAACTTATCGGATTGCCTGACTATAGAAAGATCACCAAGTTTTGGTCAATGAGCAGTGCCTAGGGAAGTTCAAAATTGGGAGATATCATGATGAGGTACTTTGTGATATCATCCCCATCGATGCATGTCACATGTTGGGGAGGTCTTGGTACTTTGATAAGTGAGCTATACATGATGGCCATGCAAACACTTATTCCCTGACAAAGCATGTAGTTTTCCATAAGTTGAAGCCCTTGAAGGAGGCCGAAGAAAAGGTATGCAATAGTGCTAGGGTTTGTTATGTTGATGGAAGGAAATTTTTAGAAGGCATGAAGCATGAGCATATGTGTTATGCATTGATTTCTAGAATGGATAAGGAGGATAGTGAGAATGTGCCAGTAGAATTTTTTGAATTATTGAATGAGTTTCAGGATATTGTTTCTGATAATGTACCTGAGGGTTTACCTCTAGTGAGGAAGATTAGTCATCAAATTGACTCAATCCATGAAGCTAGCTTGCCAAATAAGGAAGCTCATAGAATGACTTCTACAAAAATGAGGAGTTGAATAGACAAGTTTAGGAGTTATTGATAAAGGGTTTGATTCATGAGAGTCTGATTCCTTGTGCAATACCTGTAGTACTAGCACTAAAAAAAGATGGGGAGTGGAGGATGTACATAGGCTCCTGGGCCATCAATATGATAACCATCAAGTACAAATTTCGCCTGCCAAGGATGGATGACCTGATGGATTGTTTGAGTGGAGCTCAGTACTTCACAAAGATTGATTAGAAGAGTGGATATCATCAGATCCAGATTAGTGAGGGAGATGAATGGAGACCACCTTCAAGACCAAAGAGGGCCTATACGAGTGGTTAGTCATGCCCTTTGGGCTAACCAATGTACCGAGGACATTCATGTGGCTCATGAACGAGGTACTAAAAGAGTTTCTAGGGAATTTTTTTATTGTGTACTTAGATGATATTTTGGTATTTAGTAAGTCCCTAGGTGAACATTTGATGCATATTCGTAGAGACTTTGAAAAGTTGAGAGAAGAGAAATTGTTGATTAATTTTAAAAAGTGTAGTTTTGTGAAGAGGGAGTTAGTGTACTTGGGGTTTGTTGTCTCGACGGAAGGTCTCAAGATGGACCCAGAGAAGGTGAAGGATATTCTGGAATGGCCTACCCCAAGAACTGCTACTGAGGTGAGATCTTTCCATGGTTTGACTAGTTTTTATAGAAAGTTCATCAAAAACTTTAGTAGTATTTGTGCACCTCTGACTGAAACCATGAGAGGGGATAGAAAGGAGTTCAAGCAAAGCACAGGAGAAACAAATATTTTTCACCTATTGAAGTAGAAGGTGGGAAAGCAACCAATTTTATCCCTCCAAGATTTCAATAAGGTGTTTCAGGTGGATTGTGATGCCAATGGTTGTGACATTGGAGCAGTTTTGAGCCAAGAAGGTAAGCCCATTGCCTACTTCAGTGAAAATTTAAATGATGCAAAGAGAAAGTACTTTGTATATGATCAAGAATTTTATGCAATAGTTCAAGCATTAAAGAAATGGAGACATTATTTGTTTCCTAAAGATTTTGTTTTGTTTACTGATCATCAAGCATTACAGTACCTGAATAGTCAGGGAAAATTAAATCAGAGGCATATGAAATGGGTAGAATTTTTATAGAGCTATACCTTTATTTTAAAGCATAGGAGTGGGAGGTTGAATAGGGTTGCAGATGCCTTAAGTAGGAGGAAAATTTTTTTTACTGAGATGTAGATTGAAGTGGTTGGGTTCAATGAATTCAAGACATTGTACTCTAAGGATCCTAATTTTGCAGAGGCTTCAAAAGCTTGCAAGGAGCCTATTACAATTGACAGGACAAGGTGGTTGGATTTCATAATCTAGGATGGCATGTTGTTTAAAGGAAGCCAATTATGTATTTTGAGCAGTTCCATGAGGGAGAACCTGATAAAGGAGAAGCATAGTGGGGGAATGGCAGGACATTTTGGTCAGGATAAGACCATTTCCATTATTAGGGAGCATTATTATTGGCCTTAGTTGTTACAAGATATGAAGAAGTTTGTGCAGAGTTGTAGGGTGTGCTAGATGGCTAAGGGATTGAGCTAGAATATAGGGTTGTATCAGCCCTTACATGTACCAGAGAGGCCATGGGAGGATATAAGTATGGAATTTGTTCTTGGTTTTCCAAGGACATAGAGAGGGAATGATTCAGTGTTTGTGGTAGTTGACAGATTTTCAAAGATGGTGCATTTCATTCCATGCCGAAAGACCCATGATGCAGTCCACATTGTTGAATTGTTCTTCAAAGAGGTGGTGAGGCTACATGGTCTGCCAAAGAGTATAGTCTCAGATCGTGATACCAAGTTTGTGGGATATTTTTGGAGGACCTTGTGGAAAAAGTTGAAGACAGAGTTGAAGTTCAGTTTTGCACACCATCTATAGAGTGATGGGCATACTGAGGTTGTGAACAGAAGTTTGGGTAACCTACTGAGATGTTTGGTAGGAAATAAACCCAAGGGATGGGACCTGATCTTACCCCAGGCAAAATTTGCTTACAACAATTCTGTCAACAGGAGTACAAAAAGATCACCATTCTAAATTGTGTATGGAGGTAGTCTCAAAACTGCTCTCAAATTGAGAAAGATGGACCAAGAGAAGAATACTAGTACCATAGCCGAAGACTTTGTAGAGCACATAAAAAATGTACATGAGGAGGTAAGAGAACATATTAATAAGATGAACATGTAGTATAAGGCTAAGGCAGATTAGAAGAGGAAGAATAAGGAGTTTCAAGTAGGTGATAAAGTGATGGCCCACTTAAGGAAAGAAAGGTTTCCAGTAGGAACCTATAACAAATTGAAGATTATTCAAGGAACGCATATGAGGTAGAGTTTTAAAATGGAGTCAACATTTTCCCTATGTTCAACATTTTAGATTTGACAGAGTATCATGAGGGTGGAATAAAGGATGTACCAACAAGGGAACAGTGTGGCATTCCAACATCTACTTCAAAGAAGGAGGAGATTGAAGCAATCCTGGATAGCCATGTGGGAAGGAGTACCAAAAATAGGAAGTATGAAGAATACCTAGTGAAGTGGAGATGAAGGCATGTGGAAGACTCATCCTAGTTGTTTAAGGTAGAGGTTGACCGTTTGGGTTTTCCTCAACCACCTAAGGCGTGATGAGGTCACTTCTCAAATTACCCTAGGTGTCTGATGCAGGAGCATCCAATGGTGTAAGGGCAATCCTACATCACCCAAAAATATACTTTCAATTTATGTTTCATTTTTTTAGCCTTTTGTAGATATCTTTGCATTTTTGGATACCCTTTTCATCATAATGTAATTCCCCACCTTCAATTTTTCTTTTCTGATTTTTCTAGTCAATTGCTATTTTTAGCAGGTATTGGAATTTAAAGGTGTCTGGGGACAAAAATTATATGAGAGGATTTAGAATGGAAAAATAAGAATATTGATGAAAGAATCAAGCCAAAAGCATTCAAACGGCCCCCTAATCAGCCCGAAAACTTTCCAAAATTGGCATAGCAGATTTGAAGCATGTTCTTGACTTCGAGACCTTTCTGATGGCTCAAACAGTTTGAAAACAGAGTCCCAGATCAAAAGTTATGGCTCCTGGAAGTTGGTACACTTTCAAAATGTGCCAATTTTTGAATGATATTTTAAATTTTGAATTTCAAAATTGTAATTTGTGGTACCAAACTGCCAAAATATGATAATTCAAATATTGTTTGGCTCCAAAACGGAAAAGGGGCTACTTATGGGGGGGATTTTCTGATTTTTGTAGCTTTTTGGGGAAAAGAGTTTGCATGTTGCGAGAGGGGAATTCTGTAGTGATTGTAATTTTATGTAGCTTGCATGTATCACAGGGCTTGAGGATTTGTGATCCTCTACATGTAAGAAGTTAATTTTCCAAATAATAATATTATTCTATGGTTTTGTGCATAAATTTATGTGTCTCGGGTTGCATCCTCGTCAATGTGTTAGACTTAATCATACACTCTTTTATCATATACTCTTATCCTATATTATACACACTTGTATGATTTTTATTTGGAATTTAGAGATACCCTACAATTTTAAATGATAATACATGAGATTCTTTGTTTAAGACTTTAAATTTCCTATGAAGTTAGTCAAATTTAATCTTCATCTCCATAATTCTTAAAGCATTCAAGATTTATGTATTTATATGCTTGCATGTTACTTTTACATGTGAATGTTTCATTAGGATATTTTAGTACCACTTATTTTATAGGAAATTTTTTATAATCCTACTTTCTCTCTTTCTCCCTCTTTTTCATAGATAGTTGAATGAACTTAAAATTGATCTTATTTTTACTTCATGATGTTCAAGCCACTCATTACTCATATTTCCTATTTTTTATAATTTCTTATGGAGCATCTTACTAGAAAAATGGTTATTGCATATTTTACTAAATTAGAGAAATAAAATAAGTACATATTTGTATTTTTTTTGTTATAATTAAATTTGCAGATCTTTGTATTTATATAGATATGGCTAATGATCAGGGATCACATCATTCCACTCAGTCTCACCAGTAAGTTAAGGCTAGGTATAATTTATATAATTATAGCATTAGGAGATTATAGAAACCTTTGAGATGTTTGGACCGAACAATACTTAACTCCTCTAATCTCCCTAATAGAGATAGATTAGTTAGCATTCAACAGGATATCCACCATATGATTCACATGATTTGATCTTATAATCCTTATGATGAGGTCAATGTTGTGCAATTTTTGCACACACGCCCACCAGAGGTGGGGACCCTCTTTTTTTCTTTTGCATCTTTACCTCTTGACTTGGTCAAATTTTGGTTTTGCTCTTCTTGGGAGGTTATTTTGGGATTAAGTCTAGACTGGGTTTGATGAGGAAAATATTTTGAGGCTCTAGGAGAAATTTGTTTGTCTTGGAATTTGAAAATGGATATTTTGAAGTGAATTTTCAATGTTATATGTAAATCCTTTTTGCACCTGTGGATAGAGGATGAAAAATTAGGTTGGGTTTCTTTTTGAAGTTTTTGAAAATTCCTTCTAGAAAAAAAGTTATGGAGTTTAGGGGATTTTGACCCTACAGGGAATTGAGGGATTTCCGTCCCTGAAGAAAAATCCTGAAATTTCCATGACCCCCTCAAAATCCTAAAATTTCCATTTTTGGAAAACTCCAAGACCCCCTCAAAAACCTGAAATTTTCCAAAAATGGAAATTTTTCCAAAATAATTTTTTCCCAAAATGCAAATTTTTCCAAAATGGAATTTTTTTCTTGAAATTTTAAAATGTTCCTAAAAATGAAATTCTTGAGATGGAGAAAAAAATTTGAAAATAAAAAATTTCCCAAAATGGAAAGTTTCCATAAAAATGTTTAATTTGGATTGGATTTTTAACATGTGAGCTACTAATGATGATATTTGTTTTTCAAGATTAAATAAATAAAAAGGGGAACATGCATATGGATTCGTGCCAAAAGGGAAATATGGAAGAGTTCAATTGAAATTTTAAAAGTGGGGCTTGCATATGAATCTGTGTCCAAACTATCTACAGCTGGAAGAAGTTTCTAGAAGACATGTGAAGCTAATTTCATCATCCAATCAGAATTTTCATTAATGACAAGCTAGCATAATATTGTTTTCTCATTGTTCCATGATGTAACTGCTTTTATGCAATTGGATGATGTACCATGAGCTCCCAAATTAAATGTAATAGCTTGATGCTTCTAGAAGTGCAATTGCAACCATTAGATGAATTAAATCTTGGCCATTGATTCAAAATGTAATTTTCTATAAAAGGCCAGTGCCTTCTCATTTGTAAAAGGGGGTTAGGTTTAGGGGTTAGAATAGCTTATCAAAGGCTGTAAAAGGCCAGAATTGGCTAAGTTAGAGAAGTCAGTAGTTGTAGGAGAGTAGAGACTTGAAATTGTTATGTAATGCTAGGGAAGTAATGCAATTGGATTGTTGATTTGGCAAGCTTTGTGTTACACTTTGACAGTTTATGGTTTCTTGTTCTCAATTCTCAATGTTAGATGTTAGTTTTTAGTTCTTTTGCAATAATGGTAAAATGTTAATGATGTTGATTGATCTCTGGTCCATACTTTTAGTGATTTTCTGATTGTAAGTTGTTGTGTAAAGTTAGTATGGGCCTTATTTTGTGCTAAGTTCAATTTTGGATGTTTGTTTACATTGCGCCAGTTATTGGGTATGTGAATGAATGTTCAAAGTTTGAAAATATAGTTTCCCTAGAAGATTGCACTATTTCTGTGGAGTTGTGGGCTTGTCCTTGATCAAGTAGAGATTGGTTTTATTAGAGATCTGTCCATTTGCAGCTTTCATCATTGTGATGATTGATCTTAGGAGTTAGTTTAGAATAGAATCTCTCTCTCAACCCTTATCTCTTTTGATGTTTATTTTGAATCTGGGTTAGTTTTAGGATTAAAAGCATCACCATATTGTTGCATCTAATGAAAGTACGTTTCCAACATTGTTCATTTGTAAGGCCCCTTGTGATTACCAACATTTTCACATTTATCACTGAGTTGTTTATGCATTGTCAAGACCTAACATTAGAGACCTTGGGGTTATCTCTTGAGGCTTGCTGATAGAGATTTACCTTTCAAGAGAGATAGAATATCACATTCTGTTTGAGTTTTTGCTATGTAGAAAACACCATCAACAGTCAACACTAAGGAGTTTTATAGGTCCCTTTCCAACAATGTTATTGGCACTTAGAAAATTAATTCTATTACTAGTAGAGTTTCAACACATAATGTGCACAACATGTTCCCTCATTATATGGGACAAAATAAAGTTAGAGGATATGTTGTTACTACATGTACAGATGAGCTTGTTGCTCTATTTATATATCCCAAATGGTTGGCAGTGCATCATAGATGGCCTCATATTGATGAGTTACCACTTTATTTTTGTAAACAACTATATGCTAAGTTTCATTTAGGGTTATCAGTGGACTACACATCTATTCCTTCACATGTTGGATAGGCAAAAGTGAGGTTTGCTAACAACCTCAATTTAGACGTGTAGTTTTTCCACCACCTACTAACAAGAGGGCATTAGTTGGTCCAAACCTTTTGGTTCTTCCAAAACATTTGGAACTAGTAGTAGCAGGAGGTGTAGCAGCAACACCTACCCAATCTGACCTTTTTGACAATATTGTCGCGATTGCTACTCAGGTCAATCAAATTTCATCTGATCATGTAGTAGATATTTATTACATCTGTGGATTATCCTTCCTCCCACTAAGGCTACATATGCCAATTATGATCCCTACATTTGTGCAGAGCTACCATCACTGTCAGATGTGGCCCAAATGAGTGAAGCAACTTTACATAATGTTGCTTCAATTTCCATTGTTGATTTACTATCATCATACCAGTTTATCAGTGATGAGTATGGGATTCCTTTAGATGGTGTAGTAGCTCATATTAGATGACATTTTGGTAGATAGTCGGGTCAGGGTGAGGCAACTTCACAAGATGATCAACATATTCTAGACCAGCCTATAGTCCTTGAGGTTATTGCACACGATGTACATGGAACATACAACTCACTTCTCTTTGGCACTAGTCCTCTACCTGATACAGGTGCTCCTAATTTGACTATGCATTTTCATGACATTAGTGACATTGGTAGAGTTCTCCAGGGTGAGACATAGGTACTTTTAAATAAATAGATATATTTTGCATTCTAAAAATTCACATACATATATAAAATAAAATTGACTTTAAAGTATTTCTCACTCTTCATTGAAATCTTGTATTTTTAAATTTCTAGAAAAATGAGGGTTTGTCACACTTTGGAGATTTGGAGCATGCAGATGATCATATGCATGGTACATTTGAGGTACATTTATAATATTTAAAGTACTTGATACATTCAAACATTGGAAGTACAAAACTTTAAGATGACTTTACATTTACACATGTGTACATTAAATTAATTAATGTACTTTCTTGTGTAGGGCTCAGGTGGATTGGGACATGGATCGAGACAAGGATTGAGAGAGGCATCAGGCCATGGATCCAGACAAGGATTAGGAGAGAGATCGATCCACAGTCATATTAGGCATCCTCCACTTTTATTTATTTTACATGTAGATACATGATTTGCTATACATTTAATATTGTGATTTGTCACATTATGGGTCTTATATGATGATCTTCACATTATATGCATTTTACATTATGGTTCATCTTATTATGGAAATAGAAATTCTTGAAGCTAATCAAGGATTACAAGATCCATCTTTACAACTTTTCCAAAAAAATAGAAATAGAAATATACAACTAACAAGATAAAACAAGATAATTCCACACCCTCCAATGAACATATCAAAGAATCCATATGGACCTAATAATGATCAACATCACCCAATAATTTGTGACCATAAGGCCCACCCCTTTGTAATAGGAGTATATTGATTAGGTAGTCCAACAACACTCACACAAAACAAAGTGGTTGAATAATCAAAATACTAATTGTATATCATACATGAGGCATCCAATAGAATACACATTGAAAAAATAATATCAAATAATGGAATCCAATAGTAATGGTGTTAGCCACTAATAACACACAAAGTAAATGGTGATAACTGCTAATAAAATACAAAGTAAATAATGATAACTACTGATAAAACATTAGAAATGGTGATAAACACCAATAATCAAATAGTGAAAATGAAAATAAAAATCAATAACATACAATTAGAATGGAAAGGACAACCAATAATCATGTGAATATATTTATGTACACACATTGGATATAAACAACCTGCTAATCTAAAAGGATGGGACTACTAGATGTAGGGAATAGAATTTTGTAATGATAATGCTTAAATCCATATATAGTTAAATAGTATTCCCCCATTAATAATGAAATATCCTCAATTAAATTCAACAATTATGAATAGATTGTGATAGTGCCTCAATGATATTCTAACAATCACAAAAAGATCAAGTGACAATGTCTCGATGATATTCTATCATGAAAATATCATGATAATGTCTTGAGTCTTAATTATGTTTATGTTTATTTGATCTCATTAAATTATATTTTTATATATTTTATCCATTCTCAAGCTCCTCTAGTTTACCATTCAAATTTGAATGGAAATAAAATTTCACTCTACTCCTAACTCTAGAGTTAAATCCTAACACCAAAAGGTCCAAAGTGATTAAAGTATTGTGACACATAAATTGAGGTAAAAAACAAAGACACTCATATCCAAAAGATTGATAAATGCATTTCCATAAAGAGAATTTTCATCCTACAAAACAAAAAGGTTTAATATGGTCTACAATTCAATTTTGATATTTAAAAAAAAAAAACCATACAAACTTCCCAAAAACATCATTAATAAATTTTGGAAATTTTTCAATTTTAAAAATAAATAAATAAAATAAAATGGAATATACCCTTTTGATAACTCAAATTAGGAGATTAATCTTTTCAAATGGTAATGATTTATCAAAAAAATTCCATAGATCTAGCATAAAATGTAATTTTCCAAAAATAAAAATTACAAATATAAATTTCACAAGTAAAAATATAGATCTTGATTCAAACTTAGCATACTCCACATGGAAAGACATAAAATCTCCTTAGGTGAAGAATGAAAAATATGAAAACTATCTAAGCATGTTTGTATAAATCAAAATAGAATAATACATTCACAAATAAAAACCCTCAACAACAAAGATTATCCTTCTTGAATGTAATGCACACAATCCTTTGGCAAACCTCTTTTAGATCCAACCTAAATATACTAATCCACAAGAAATTTGTAAACAATAATTTTGCAAAATAATAGCTCACACCATGGAGGAGAGGAAAGAGAGAAATAGGGAAAATGAACAAGTGTTTCAAAAATGACTTTTCCTTTCCTTTTGTCTCAAAAATCCCTAACCTCTAATTAATTTTTTTTACTCTTTTCACATTCAAAATAAGTATTTTCCACAATTAGATATTGTCATTTTCTAAATTATGACTAATAACTTTCCACATCATTTATGAATAAAAATATTTTTATTTCAATGACTAATGCAGAGCCTTTTTAAATGGGTATATTTAACCTTTCACATTTTATTGTCAATAAAATAATTTAGTAAATTGCATGATACTTAATTTATTAAGGAATTTGATAATAAAAATATATTTTCAATATACAATAGTTAAACTATAAAATAAATTCTCACTAAAACATTAATCAATAAAATTCTTTTTGGTTTGACAAAATATTAAAGTTTCCAAAAACAATTAAGAAAACATTTTGAAGACAAAAAAATGCAAATGCAATAATATATAAATAACTCATGCATAAAGAAAATACACACTTTATAGATTTATTCATGACACAAGAACCTAGATATGACACCAATTCAAATCATGGTTTCATAAGGCTACATAGGATTCGTCTCACAACTTGAATTAAGTGAGATGGAGATTTCAAGCATACATGTTTCCCCAACCTAATCATCTCCATATTAATCATTGTAACAACATGAAAACAAGAAAGATCAAAGCAATAACTATATGCAATAAACTCTAATATAAACTAAGCTAACAACAAAGAACAATGGAAAGATAAAAGCGTAAATAAAAGAACCATCTCACTGAATATCTACACAATTCCATGCATGACCTCAATTTTCCTTCTCCATTTTGTCGTTTGATTATAATTGCTCTCAGATTTCTCTGTGCAAGTATAGCCTATGATAGTGATTTAGCAAAATATCAAAGTTTAAATAGTTGATTGCTTCCAAAATTCATAAGATTTCGGGAGGAGTTACAATGATGGTCCAGTCAATTTATAGAAAATTGATTGTTTGAATGACAAGCTCAGATTGAAAGATTCAACATGCATTAAGATTAGTGTTAGTAGTGATGTGAGTGATAAAACATGAAAGGTGGAGATCAAGATTAAACAACGATTTAATCTTTAGTTGAAAGTATTTGAAAATTATAAGAATAATGATTGCATGCAAAGGATAAAGATTGAAATAGAGGAAACGATCTATTTGAACGCATGAATGAATTAATTAAATAAATAAAGCTATTTAATTAATAAATATTTACACACAGAAGAATTAAAACTAGATAACTAATTGATTAAATCTTGAGCTAAGTGGTAAGTGAATAATTAGATAACTTAAGCGACTATCCAAATATAGAAGAATATACCAAGAATAATTATTTTTATGAATTAAATGATTATTTAATTCAACATTCAAAATTTGCAGATTAAATTAAATAAATTAAGATTTATTTAATTGACTGAAGAAAAGATTTAAAGAAATAATTAAATAATTTAAAGTAATTATCTAATTATAGTCAAAGGTGTGACAAGAATAAATTAAATAGGAATTTATTTACTTTCACAAAGAGGATAAAGTTAATTAGTGGCGTAATTAAATAAAGAACATTTATTTAATTAATCAGGGTTGAAAAATGGTAGAATGAATTAATTAAATAATTAAAGTTATTTATTTAATAGAGGAATAAAGGTTAAAATGAATTAATTAAATAATTAAATTTATTTAATTAATAGATAAGAAAGGACTTTAGAAAATAATTAAACAATTAACATTATTTAATTATAACAATGAAAGTATGAATTATGAAGAAATTGAAGTCGTAGGCCTAGACCAATTTTTAGTGTCTACATTTTTCCCCTCTTTGATACAATGTAACTTCAGCATTGTGTCAAAGAAAATTAGTCAAAAGATGCCCCATTTGTGCCCCAGTGTGAAATAGGTAAGCGTATGCCCCCTCAGGAAAAATGACAAATTTTCATAAAATTCCAAAAAAAATAGAAATAGTCCTAATTAGTCAATTTGATAGCTAGAAGTTCGATGGTGGTGAAAGAAATCAGTTTCGGCGAATTATGATAGGTGAAAAGGTCGTTGGAAGTTGAGAAATAGTGTTCCCAATACACAAGGTTTAACAAATTCCCTCCAAAAACCCTAGGTATAAATAGAAATTGGGTGAAAAATCAATTCATTTGCACCCCTCAAGTTTGGAAATTGTGACTTTTGCTCTGGACCTCTCTACAAATGTCTCCAGTTCCCCACTCATAGCATCGCGGATATCGGATTCAGACGTTCAGACGACCAACAGACGCGGGACCCCTGGTATGTAGAAAAAAACCGTCTTTTGAAATTTTCATTTTCACATGCGTCACTTTTTAAATCAATGCAAATGCATTCGTGATCAACACATATGCTTTAGAATAATGCATTTGTAAAAAAACGTATAGGGTAGCATAGTCATTTAAATTCAATGATCGCATTTGCATTTTTGTTCACTGCATTTGTATTTTTAAGTCTCATGTGGTAAGCATTGTAGCGCATGTTAATTTTTGCATCGCATTTGTGATTTTCTATGCATATGATTTCCTGCTTGCGTGTTTGAAATTAAACCGCATTTGTGAAAATGTGACGCATATGCATGGATGATTGGGCATGGTTTATGTTTTGACGCATTTGCATTAGTTGAATGCAACTGCTTAATAGAATGACGCATTTGAGGTTTTGAGATGCATCTCAAAATTTGAATGACGCATGTGCAATTTTGCAATGCATTTTCTTTAAAGTGATGCATTTGTCTGTCAAATTTTTTTTAAATCTTGGGCTATAAATTTTTTTTTTTTTTTCTGACACAAGATATGAATAATGCCATTGCAAGTTGTTTTGGATCTGATTTACACAAGGGAGTCGAGGCCATTGACTTTTGATTTTCAAGATCAGTTGTGGAGTGGCGAGAAATAGTTCCTATGGCACCTTGGTTTGCATCATGTTACCTTTATGCCCACTATTTAGGCAAAGTGAGGTTTGTTGACTGTGCTCTATGAGCGTTGGCATTCTAAGATTCCTTCTTTTCATCTACCTACAGGAGAGGCTAGTGTTACCTTAGAGGACATTTATAGGATTTTGAGGTTTCCTATCAGGGGTGTGAGAGTCATGTATGATACCTAGAGGGGTTTTATTGAGATGTGTTGATATTATCTGCATGATGATATTAGACAGCTAGGCATAGATCACTATGAGATTAGATGGCATGTTTTGGTCAGTAGATATGATCGGATAGATTGTTTGTTATGCACATTGATTGGGGGGATAGTTCTGCCTGACCGTCGAGGTCATGGGTTTCCTATAGGATGGGGTGAGATGCTAGTTGGTATGTTGGAGAGACAGCTCATGTATGCATGGGGCCCTTGTTTTCTTTCCATGTTATATTTCCATTTGCATGATGTAGCCTATAGGGAGGTGCAATCAATGAGCTATGGTACCACATTGCTTATGGTATGGGTGTGGGAACACATTCCTATATTCCACCCACCTGTTATAGTTGAGTTAGAGCAGGGAGCTTGTTGTGTAGTTTCGCACACACTCCCCACTGAAAGTAGGGACCCTCTTTTGCTCTAGTATTTTGGCATCTTTTGGGCCTATTGATTTTATTGTCATAATTTCTTTTGAGGTCCTTGGATTTTCATCTGGACCACCCAAGTCATTCCCCTAGGTCATACATTGAGAAGCTTAAGTTTTGAACAATTTGGGTTTTTGCTCAGGGTCGGGATTATCCATCCCGTCTGGATTTTCCTGGATTCCATCCAAAGCCCGACAAGGTAACTTTAGTGCTGAAGTCCAAAAAATTTAGGACTCTACAAAATTCTGCCTGGTCCAAATTTTTCCAGATTTTGTTTCGTCATCGGGTTCCCGAATTTCTCCATTCCGTCTTTTTTGCACCATTAGTGCACCTGGGTAAGATTTCTGAGGTTGAATTTAAAGGGATTTGGGATCACTTGCTCTCATATTTGTTGTGCATTTGTTCTTACATCTGATATTGCATGAGTTGAAGTTTGAATTTCTTGATTTTCTTGCTGGTGAATGGATTTTTGGTGTTTCAAGTTGATTTGGTTGCTAGAGCATCCGAGTTAGTAGCTCATTACGTTTGTTGTTGAATTTGATCTATTCATGGTATGTGGTTTCGGTCCTGACTCTCAAGTTGCTATTGTTTTTTTGATGCTTTATGATTTAAATCTATCTGGGAGCTAGACTCTACGTGATTGACAATTGAATATGTTAAACTAGGGTTGCGTTTAGGGTTCGAGGATTCTCAATGTTTAT
Organism: Sequoia sempervirens; assembly: GCA_007258455.2. Classification (NCBI taxonomy): domain Eukaryota; kingdom Viridiplantae; phylum Streptophyta; class Pinopsida; order Cupressales; family Cupressaceae; genus Sequoia; species Sequoia sempervirens. The sequence goes on along the minus strand of VDFB02047230.1, from coordinate 405,265,744 downwards.
CTGGTATTTTTCCCTAGTTCATTCGGTCAAAACGTTCAACTATATCGCATGTCGGTGAGACACTAAATCATGTCTCCCCGATGCCAAAGTGTCTGATCACGAAACTTTTCGGCAAGACAAATGCTATCGGCAGGGATCACTCCAAACTCACTCATCTCACCAATGACTTCCAAACATTCCATCGGTAGGAGTCACAACGATATGCATCCGAAACAGCTCCGTCGGCAAGACATCTACCATCACTATGAGATATAAATTTCATTCCAATAGACCAAAGGTCACGCCAATCTCTGGGTTTTTGCCTAACTTTGGGACTTTCCTTTCTGGCTGGATTTTCTTGGAAATGTGCTGGTATTTGGAGTTTTGCGCTCTTTGCAGAATTCCAGTCCGGCCGATTTTTTCTGAATTTTCTACTAAGTATTGTGGCACTTGGGATGCTTGATGGAAGAATGATCTTGGATGATGAATGCTTGATATTCTATGCTTAATTTAATAGATTACACAATGATTCTTGCATTCTTTTGTTCATTTTGATAATCTATTGTTGATATTGGTGCCTCTTCGAGAGAATCCGCCTAATTCAAAATTTTCCAAAATTCCTCCCAGGCTGGTTTTCCCCGGTTAGCTCGAAATCCTGAACTTCTTAGTTTTGATGCTTAAGGGTTGATTTAATAGTTTTATCATGATTTTGAGCTAACACTTTGATGAAATTTTGTCAACAATCAGATTTTCATGTTGGAATTTGATGGATGCAGGCTGAGTCTAGCAAGGCAGCGGCTGGAAGGGCTAAGAGAGACATAGAGGGATCCTCCATCACTGAGGCCGAAAGAATGAAGCTGTACGTAAAGAGTAGGATTCCTGAGAGCAAGAAAGCCTCAGTCTGGTCCAAGGTTTTAGACACCAATGCATGAGGAGGTCTACATCATTGAAGACTGTCGTCGAAGAATATGGAGGTTCAAAAAATTCAGACAATGCCGGATTCCCCGAGGGGTAGGTTCCCCGAAAGAACGTACCTCGGGAAAATCCTTCTACGTGGAAATTCCTCGAGGACTCTAAATCCCCAAGCAGTATAAATCCGCCATCTTGTGCATTCTATGAGTTTTTGAGATCCGTGAGCTAATGAAAGTGGCACAAGGGAAGCAATGCTAAGTTTAGCAATTCGAATCAAGGAATATATTGTGGCAATGAACAATATTGTTGATGAACCAAGGCATCTTAGTCTGGAATGATTGAGGAAGTGGTGGCGGGATGTTTACTCTCCAGTCAATGAAGGATCCAGTAACTGAACACAAGTTGGATGACACAATGACCTGTAGTGCAATCATTAATAAATATCAGTCCAACAAGATAGATTGAGGTAACACATAAAGGACAGGATGGAGCGCACCAAAGATAAGGACGGGGAGGAAGTAGTTAATGCAATGTATCATCGAGCCTTGTGTTTCTCTATTATTTCGCTTCTTCTTTAAATGCAGTAGATCGAACTGGTGGGAGATCCTGGGCTGACATGGTTGGTGTATATGCATTCATTGCGTATTTTGACCTTTTTTTTTTTAATTCCTCTGGGCCAACTTGTTTCTGTGGCCAGTTGTTATTGTAAATTCTTAGGCCGACGCACTTTGGGGTTTTTTTATAAATATTCTAATAGAAAAATGGAATTGTTGCTATAGTGGATAATTTGATGCAAGTAATGACATTGTGACTTGGTGCCATACTTGCGTTATTCTTATCTAGAATGGTTCTTATTTTTCTATCTTTAAAATTGCTTTGAAAATAGTTGATGTATGTTAGATTTAGAATTAGATTTGTTTCATGGTGTTCGTGATTTGATACTTGAAGTGTCTATAGCAATCTCTGGTCTATACTCCCAGCAACTATCTGATTGTAGTTGTTTGACAAATTCAACCTGGACCACATATTCATTGTGTTTAGTTTGATTGTGAAGATTATTCATTTCAGTTGCAACAAGATTGTCTTGAATGAATGTTCAGGATTTGAAAATCTTTATCACCTCAGAAGATTGCACTATTTCTGTAAGATTGCAGATTTATCTGGGTTGAGCAGGAATTGGTTTTTAAGGGAATGGTCCATTTCAAGTATTTTCTCATTTGCATTATCAATCTTAGGAATAGTTTTAAATTTAGATAACTCTTTAAAACCCTTATCTTTTGCATTTTATTTTATCATTTGGGTTAGATCTAGGATTTTAAGTATCACAGTATTGCAAGATCTGATAAGTTATCAAGATTCATTATTTTCTTGTAGTAAGGTCCCATTGTGATTACCAAAATTTTCACGTTTATCACTGAGTTGTTTATTCATTGTCAATACCTAACATTAGAGACCTTGGGGTTATCTCTTGAGGCTTGCTGATAGAGATTTACCTTTCAAGAGAGATAGGATATCATATTTTGTTTGAGTTGTTGTTGTGTAGAAAACACCATCAACAAAGCTACCTATGCCTTCTTATATGTGAGGGCTAATACCAAGTCACATGTAGGAGATACCATTATTATAGACATGCTATTGATGTCATAGTACAGTTCATCTAGAGGCCATACATGGATTCTTCTCAGTAGCCAAATGAGGATTGACACCTTCCCTACTGTATCTACAGACATAGTATTTGATTGGGAGGACAGTTTCTCATGTTCACATCATTGAGAAACATCTACCATATAGGGTTTTGAGATAGTTTGTCGAGGTTCAAGATGAGCCTCGAGGACAAGCCGAGTTTGCATGATCTTCTAGGGAGGTTCCTCTATGGGGACCAGAGATTCCTATGGCTATAAATGAGGCTAATATTGATGCCTTACAACCCATTCAGTGGGGTTGGAGGGGTGGAACAATAGATCCTAGGATGACAGTTGCATATGATACTTGGTGGACGAGTCATAGGCCAGTTCCCTTTATTGATCTAGAGTAGGATGCACCTATGGAGAGGCATGGGATAGGACGTCAGGGCGGGCATAGTGGTAAAGGTAGAGGTTGCAGTGGTAGGGGTGGTAGAGGTAGGAGGGTTGGTGGTGATGATGGGAGAGGAGGAGGTGGGAGGGGTCGATGAGGTCGCAAAGGATAAGGCCCACATCTGTCACATGTCTGGGAGGAGGAGGAAGAGAGCGAGGATGTGCCCATGCTAGAGGTTAGTGGAGGAGAGAAGCATGTAGTAGAGGAAGGTAATGTTGAGGAGCATGCAAAGGAGGAGGTAGTTAGGGAGGAGGAGGAGATATATTCTCTTGGTATGCTTGCAAGATACTAAGATGATGATGAGGAGGAGGAGATGGATGATCAGGAGCAGGAGCTTTGTGATAAGATGATGGAGGATTGGGATGATGATGTGAGAGATCAGCCATGACAAGAGGATACAGGTCCTGTTGATCAACAGGTAGCTGATTTACAGGTGAGAGTAAAGTCTCTAGAGGAGCGGATGAGGGAGTTGACAATAGAGTGGAACTCACTTTTGATGGAGAGGGACCAAGCCATAGCTCAGAGACAAGAGACCAAACAAAGATTTATAGAGTTGAGGAATCTTTGCACTAGTCCAGCTACAACTTTTTCTCAGGAGTTGGTCAGAGATGGTGAGAGGGAGATATATTACAAGGATCTATATGAGCAAGAGGTTCCTCCTGAGAGATGAGCTCCTAGTTATTCATAGGCTCATAGTAGTAGGTCACAAAGCAAGACACATAGTAGGACTCAGAGCATAGAGGGGATCATAGGAACTCACAAGATAGGACCATATGATAGGCCCCATTCTACACATCGATCATTAGTGTCTCGCCATCAGTCACCTCCACATTCTCTACATGGGAGTAGTGGGAGTTCTGGCTAGGGACATGTTCTTACATTTATTTATGGACATTGTGTTTTGATCATAGAGCCCACATGCTTCATTTTGATAGATACATTATGGCATTATTATGTGACACTTTTTGAGTGATATATATATATATATATATGATTTTGGCGGTGATTTATATGATATGTAGTTTTTACATGATTATACAGTGTTCTATTTATGCATGTGTTCTATATGATATGTTATCTTCTATATGATATGCATATATTTTGGATGATAATGTTTACATTATGATGTTGATTCTATATGATGATGTATGCATTTACTTTCATGGTATCTATGGATGACAATGTATATATTATGATGTTTTATGCGGCTTATGATATGATATCAATTTTGTATGATGATGTATGGATTCTATGTTCATGATAATGAGATGCAATGTGATGTATGTATTGACAATGCTATCTACATGTATGTTTTGTGATAAAATGTTATGCAATCTATAATGATGATAATGAGATGCAATATGATATAGACAATATGTCATGAATTCCTAAATGCTAGGGATGCCTATATTTTTGTGTTTTCAAATGTAGCTATATGTATGATTTAAAATGTATGATATTTACATGATGTTCCTAACATGAATGTATATGCAAGAAGATTTATATTTTTGTGTGTCATAGGACTCCATCATAATGCAAGAAAGAAGAAATGTTAGTGTGAAAAGAAGATGAATAATTAAAAGACATGGATGTTAGTATTAGCAATCTTTGATTTCTTGATGAAACACAATAGGCCTTGCATTAAATCATTGGGTGGTAACTAATGCAAATGGAGACAAACACCATGATATAAGATAGATCAAGGTGTGCAAGGTCATCCACCTGCTAAAAATAGATAGTCACAGACAAGGAATGTCCTAACTCATAATAAGGGCACAGTTTCCCTAGTCATTTTGTCAAGACAAACCATAGACAACAAACAAATAAAAGAAAGGTCATGAAACATCATTGCTCCTCTAAATCCTTCATGGGACATCCTCGAGGAAGCTTAGTAACATGACTCAAAGATAAATCCAAATGAAAAGACAACCGTCAAACAACAGTCAAATTAAAGAGAGTCCTGATACATTGTTTCTTCTCTAAATCCTTCATGGGACATCCTCGAGAAAGCTAGTAACAAGACTCAAAATAAAGCCAAATGAAATGATAAGATAAACAAGCCACAAAGTCAAAAGCCAGTAAAATATTTGCCAAAAATTGATCTGTTTATTTGATTGTTTAGATTGATAAGATGATTGATTGATTGAGCCTGGTTTTAGGAGGGACACATATTGTATAAGATGTTGAGTATGGTTTTTATTTCATGACCATCTATATAAGGCATGAAAAAAGCCTTGTTTTAGAAAGACACATATTGTATAAGACGTTGAGTATGATTTCATTGATGTGATAACCTATGTAAGGCTATGATGATTGTTTGACAATATATGTATTTAGGAAGGACTTATCCTATATAAGACATAGGTTGATTGTTGTTGATGATGTTTGTTTTCAGGAAGGACACATCCTATAGTAGACATAAGTTGATTGTTTTGGTTGTTGCTTTGGAAATTTGTTTGATTGACTTAATGAAATTATTGACTTGTTCATCTTGTTGTTGTGTGACTTGATGTGATGTGCTGACAATTGACTGTGTTTGATGATGAACCCTAAAGAACTGACCTAGTGTGGCCTCAAGGGCTCATTGATTGATGGCCTTACCTATGTTATACACACAAAGACCTCATAGTTCGACTAGACTTTGACTAAAAATAATTACTATAAAAAACTTGATTTGTATGAAGATATCTGACGTGTGTGGTAGTTTATGTGACAAACCCTAATGGACTGATGTAGTGTGGCCTTAGGGGCTCATCGATTGATGGCCTTGCCTACATTATACATGTAGAGACCTCATAGTTTGAATAGACTTTGACTGACAAGATTGATTGAAAAAGACTTGATTTGTATAAAGATATATGACGTGTGTGGTAGTGTATATGATGAACCCTAATGGACTGACCTAGTGCAGCCTTAGGGGCTCATCAATTGATGACCTTGCCTACGTTATACATGTAGAGACCTCATATTTTGACACGACCAATGACATTGCCTTATAGACAAATGGATTGATTCATTATTTTATACAAAAAAACCTAAAAGGACTGACCTAATGCCTTGGGGGAACATCAATTGATGGCCTTGCCTACGTCTAGTCACAGGGGCAATGTAGTTTGAAAAGGACAAAGACTGAAAAGTACGATTGACTCTGACTCTCTTTTTTTTATTTTTTGACATGTTTTGATTTTTTTTTTATCTTTTTGAAGTTTTTTGATGTTTGTTTTTTTTTTCAGGACATTTTGTGATGTTTTTGGATTTTTCTCAATGGTTTTACGTCCTCAGAACAACCAATGTAAGAACCAAATAACGTAAGTCAAGTTCCTTCCCCCAGTTGAATAGGATGGGATGGGGGATATCAAGTGCGCTCGATGTCAATCATTCCAAGTTATGGAAAGGACAACCATTTATTATGAATGGTATGTACAAGTGATGGATGGGAAAGATATGTGATAGATACAGGGATATAGATAAGAAAGATAGGTGCTATGTACAAGGAATTTAGATTGGAATGATGGTAGAAAAAAGAGCAGAGTCAACTACACATGGCACCTGTTTGCCAAGTTTTTACCATGGTACTTATCCAAAGTGCCACCGAAGTGGTTTTAACTATTGGACAACTTATTTCTCTTTACTATTTTCTTGATTTTTTTTAAAAATTTGATGCTACCAAGATGCCTGTTTGCTAGGTTTTCACCTAGGTAATGTTTTTTTTTTTTTTTGATATTTTTGTATTTTTGATAATTAAGACAAGGCTCTCAGAAGCTATGCGAGAAATTTTTTAGATGATGACTATTGATAGGTGTTGATGATGGTTCTCCTTAAAGAGTAGAGAGTTGATATGCTCATAATCCAAAGGCTTCTATAACAATGTAGGGTCCTAACCAGTTTGGTTCAAACTTTCCTAGTTTCTCTCTCTCTGCTTGATTCTTTGGATTTTCCATTAAAACTAGGCCACCAATGTCAAAATTTCTATTCAAGACCTTCCTATTGTAGCTGCGATGAAGACACTTTTGATATGCTTGGAGATGATCTAATGCCTTTTGTCTTCGTTCATCTAGGAATTCTAGCTCATGTAGTCTTGAAATACGATACTCTTCATCTTCAATATGCCCCTTCAAGGATACCCTTAGGGAAGGAATCTCAACTTCAATAGGCAAGATGGCCTCATAACCAAATACTAAGGAATATGGAGTGGCACTAGTAGGAGTATGGATGCTTGTGTGGTAAGGCGACAAGGCTGGATTAAGCTGTAAATGCCAATCATGACTAGCATCATTTACAGTCTTTTTAAGGATTCTGATGATTGTTTTATTAGATGCCTCAGCTTGTTTGTTACCTTGTGGGTAATATGGGGTGGAAAAGTGGTGTTGGATATGGAATTATTCATAGAGATGATGGACTTCTTGGTTTTTAAATAGATGACCATTATCTGTGATTATGGACTGAGGGACACTGTATTGACAAATGATATAGTTCAAGATAAACCTAGAAATCTGTGTGTCGGTGATGTTGGTCATGGGAATAGCTTCAATCCACTTGGTAAAGCACTCAGTCATAGTAATAATGAACTTATGGCCATTGGAAGATGTGGGATGTGTCTTACCTATGAGATCAAGTCCCCATTGGGAAAAGGGCCATAGTGATTTTATTGGTCAAAGCTCCTATGCTGGTGCATGTATCAAGTCTCCATGTACTTGACATTGACGACATTTCCTGACAAAGATATATGAGTCCTTTTCCATGGTAGGCCAATAGTAACCCAGTCTCATAATCCTCTTAGCTAAGGTAGGACTGCTAGAATGGGATCCACATATACCCTCATGTACCCCACTCAAGGTTGCTTGTGCTTCTTCAGTATCAAGACATCTCAATAGGGTATTGTCTAGGGCACGTCTATAAAGGGTATCTTTGATGATGGTTTACTTGGTTGAATTGTGAAGAAATGTCCTACGTTGGTTATTTGAAAGGTCATGGGGTAGGATTTTGGCATGAAGGTTGACGTATATGTCTTTATACCATGGGGAGTTGGGACCAAAAATATCGCACACCATCTCTTAATCTGGGATGTCATAGGCAGGGACCAAAAGTTGTTCTACCAAAAACTCAAATTTAGGCACATTGCTAGGTATGTCCATAAGTGAAGCAATAGTAGCCATGGTGCTTGCTACCCTGTTTAGAATGCGAGGTATTTGATGAAAGTCCACCTTGTCAAAATATTCTTTGAAACTATATGCCATGTGTTTGTAGGGAGCAAGGTTTTCATCCTTGGTTTCATAGTCATCATTCACCTGTCAGATTACCAATTGAGAATCACCATAAACTTGTAGGTTCTTGATTTTCCATTTAATTGTCATGCATAAACCTGTCACAAGAGCCTCATATTTTGCTATGTTATTAGTGCATGGAAAAGAAATCTTGAATGACTTAGGAATAGATTCACCTTGTGGTGTGATGAACAATATACCAACCCCTGAGCCATGATTTGTGTGAGACCCATCAAAGTATAATTTCCATGTTGTGCCCATGTCAAGAGTGAATATGAACTCATCAGGAAAATCTGCAACTAAAGGGTGATCTTCTTGTATCAGTGCATTGGCTAACTACTCAGCAATGACTTGTCCTTTGATAGCTTTTCTTTCTATGTACTAGATATCATATTCTCTAAGTATCATTACCCATTTAGCCAATCATCATGTTAATGTTGCTTTGCTAAGGAGATATTTCAAAGGATCTATCTTTGCGACCAACATGGTTTGGTGGTTTAGCATGTAGTTCCTAAGCTTTTGAGTAGCAAATACTACTACAAAACAAGCACATTCAATGGTACTATAATTGATCTCATAACCTACCAAAGTGTGACAATATATTATACTTCCCTTTCATAACCCTCATTGTTGTTTTGTGCAAGCAATGCTCCTAGTGCTGAGGTGGTGGCTAAAATGTAGAGAATCAATGGTTGTCCCTCAATAGGTGGCATTAACACTGGTGGTGTGAGTAGGTAATCCTTGATCAATTGAAAAGCTTCTTGGCACTTACCTATCCATACAAATGGTACTCCTTTTTTGAGTAGATGCTAGAATGTATGTGTTATATCTACTAACTGCACAATGCACAGTCTGATAGACTACAGTCTCCCTTGGAGTGTCCTTAGTTGACTAATATTATCTAGTGGAGGCACGTCTATTATAGCTTTCACTTTTGTTGGGTCCACTTCAATGCCTCATCTAGAAATGATGTATCCTAGAATTTTTCCTAATTTCACACCAAATACACATTTCTTCATATTTAGCCTCACTTTATATTATTCTAGCCTTTGAAAAATCTTGTCCAAAACTTGTAAATGATCAGCCCTTATCAATGATTTAGCTATCAGATTGTCCACATAGTCTTCCATGAGAGTGTGTATGAGGTCATGAAAAATAGTGGTCATGGCTCATTGATATGTTTCTCTAACATTTTTAAGTCCAAAGGGCATGGAATTCTAGAAATAAGTTCCCCATGGATAGGTGAATGTTATCTTAGGTTGGTCTTTAGTTGAAATTTTGATCTGATTATACCCTGAAAATCCATCCATAAGGGATAACATGTCATATCATGTTGTTAAGTCAACAATCATGTCAATGTTCAACAGAGGAAAATCCTCTTTAGGACATTCTTTTTTTATATCTCTGAAATATGTATAGATGCAAATGCCCCCTATTAGTTTTGTGACTAGTGCAAGATTGGAAATCTAGTCTACATAGTCAATTGATCTAATAAAGCAAACATCCAATAGTTTCTTTAGTTTAGCCTTGAATAGTAAAGCAATCTGTGGATGCATTTTCCTCAATTTTTTCTTCATGGGTTTTACACCTGGTTGTAAGGGCAGATGATGTAGTACTAGTTTAGGATCTATCCCAGGCATGTTAGCATATGACTAGGCAAAGTTGATATGTCTTTGTGTGAATAAGTTGCAAAATTCTAGTTGCTCTATTTCTATCAAAGATGTAAAATTCTAGTTGCTCTATTTCTATCAAAGATGTTGTAAAATAGACTAGTCGGTGATTCTCTTTAGTGCCTATGTTTATTTCCATAGATTTTTCAACTAGCATGGGTGACTTTTCCTGAGCAATGGGGAGGATTTTCAAACCTCCATCCTTGGGTGCCTCAGAGAGGTTTTCACCCTTGGATGCGTCATTATTTTTTTCTTTTTCATTGTCTAAAGGTGCCTTTTATTTTTCACCTAGGGACTCATCATTTTTATTTTTGTCATTGCTTTTCTTATTTTTGTGACTAGAGGGTTGAATAGATTCCCCAAAATATGCCATGTTATCCAAGTCTATGGTAAATCCATCCTTATGATCACCACTATGTATTCCTTCTCAGAGTCCTAGGAACTCAGGGATTGCTTCATCGTTCTCAAATATATCTAAGATGGGTGTGTCTTGTTGGTCCCAATCGATGAGTTAGGGATATACTAAGGGCATGTCATCATCAAAGGTGTCAAATTTCAAAGGGGTCAAGGTAAAATCTAAGTTGTTCACATAGTCACAAAGGTTTCTTACCAAATCCTCTTTACTCTTTTTCTTGGGCATGGATGAGGTGGGCCTAGTGCCAAGGTTTGATTATTAGAAGTGGATTTGTCAAGTTTCCAAGAGGTAGGATCAAGGGATTCCCAATAGTAATGTCTAAACCATTCCTCTTTTGTCAAAGTCTTTTGTGGATAGGAATTTGATGGATTTGGTGAGGATTTCAACATTTGGTCAAGTTCTCCAAATAATTTATCAAGGTTCATGATAGAGGTGGAGGATAGGGAATCCCACTCATATTCGTTAGAGTCAGGGGAATCATAGTAGGGTTGGTCAGATGGCTCATCAGATGTCTTGATAATTTCAGAAGCACTTACTTCCTCTAGTAAATGCTACGCCCTTAATATTATTGTACATCGGGTTATGAATAGTCGGCTTGTGGCTATCTTAACTCTCTATTAAGTCATATTATCATTAGTATATTGTTATTTAGTTGTTTAGGTCGGCCTAAGTCTTATATAGGCGTGTCTAAGTCGGCCTAGGTGATATCCTTGGCATAAATAGGTATATATAGGAGGTCGTGAGTCTTATTTCATCATCAAGTTGTGAAGTGTGTTCTCATTAGAGATATTTGGAGGTTTGCCCCCTCGAAGTGGCTTGTTATTCTCAGTTATTATCAAGTATTTGCAGCATATTTTTTATCATATTCTTCTATTGTGCAAGTTATTTCATAACAAGTGGTATCAGAGCATGATCTTGGCACCATAGAGGCAAGGTTTTTCTCAATTTTGGAGGCGATTTTGGGAAGAGCATATCTTTCAGAATTTGTCGAATTTTTTTCTGATTTTTAAAAGGTTTTTGAAGAACATATTGGAGAAGCTACAGTCTAGATTTTAGAATAATTGGAATAGAATTAAGCGAATTATTGCAGAATTAGGGTTTCTACACTATTTTTTTGGAATCTACATATCTCGCACATCTTGTTGAATTGGAGTCTGATTTTTATTGGGTTTTTGAAGACATACTAAAGGAGATTACAGTAAAAATTTTAGAGAATTTAAGTTTCATTTGTGTGATTTATTTCAACATTAGTGGTTTCCATCATGACAGGGCTTGCAACAAGGGGTAAAAAGAATGCTGTCACTCCGGGGAAGACTCCTGATAAGGATGGTGAAACAATCGAGGATATTCCTCATAATGAAGAACTCAATAAGGTCAAGGAAGAAATTTCCTCAATTAACAATAAGGTCAAGGAAGAAATTTCCTCAATTAAGATGGATATGTGTGACCTAAGAGGAGATATGTCGGAAATGCGAAACATGTTAAGCACCTACATAGCTGAATCAAGAAAGGAGTTCTCAAGTGACCAAGGTGAGAATTCTAGGTCAGCCACTACTAACACAAGCTTTAGTACTCCTATGGGATCTAGGAATTTATTTCCAAAGGTGGATATGCGCAAGTTTGATGGTAAGGATCCTCTAACATGGATAAACCAAATGGAGAATTTTTTTGAAGTACACCAAATCCCAAATGGACAAAAGGTCACGATGGCTTCCTTATATTTAGAACCAGATCAATTCATTTGGTATCGTTGGCTTTGCACTCATCGAGGTAAAAAGGGGCTCACCGTCTCATGGTCAATTTTTACAGAGGAACTCCAAGCACAATATAGCAATAGCGCCACAAACTTCTTCAGCCATTAGCTAAACTTCAACAAACAGGATCAGTTAAGGATTATATTCAGCAATTCCAAAATCTATCCTTAAGGGTGGATTCAATTACGGAGGAAAACTTGAATGATTATTCTTGGGTGGTCTCAAGGATCACATTCAACATGAGTGCATGTTTAGCCCTAGTTCCATAAATGAGTCTTTTATCTTAGCACATAGGGTAGAGGAGAAGTATTTGATTCCTAAGAAGCAAGGGGCTAATGTGACAAGAGAGAAAGGATATTCAACACAACCTACTAAGTTGACTCCACAAAAAATTGAGGAGAAAGAAAAAGGCTTGTGTTTCAATTGTGATAGCAAAACAGTCGAGGACATAAATGTAGTGAAAAGAAATTGTTTTATATTGAAGGTCCCAATGAGGAAGAAGAGGAGGAACCCATACTAGAAGATGAAAGGAGTCAAATGAGGAATCACATGATTCTCAACCAATCATTTCTTGTCATGCACTCTCGTTTCAAAGGCTCCACAAACTCTCAAGGTGGTGGGGTTCCTAAAGAAGCGTATAAGGTAACAGTGTTGATCGACTCGTAGTACTCATAATTTCATCAACAAAAGTTAGCTACTCATCTAAATTGTTTCATATATCCAGCTCCAAAGTTTCAAGTTTTGATTGCAGATGGTGGTACAGTTAGTTGTTCGTGGGAAGTGTCATAGCATTAAATTATCCATGGGAGATTATCAACTTGATACCCCAATGTATGCTATATCCATGGGTGCAACAGATATTGTTTTGGGAGTACAATGGCTTACTACATTAGGAACAATTGAGATGAACTTCCAAGAACTATTCATGAGATTTCAATCAGAAGGAAGGCTAGTAGAGCTAAGGGGGTTGAAGGAAAAATCTCCACAAATGGTAAGCTCTCATCAAATGCAAAAGTTGCTTAAGAAAGGAGTGGATGGATTTGTGGCCCAACTATGTTCATTAGAAGTCTCTCAATCTATTACTCCTACTCATCCAGATTTGCAAGCTATAATTGATCGTCACTCAGTTGTTCTTGGAGATATTCCTAAAGGACTTCCTCCTAAGAGGGATCATGATCATGCCATACAGTTAGTCCCAGGGAGCCAACCACCGAACATCAGGCCTTAGAGGTATCCACACATACAAAAGAGTGAGATAGAAAAAATTGTTGAAGAGATGCTTGAGGCAGGAATCATTAGGCATAGCCAAAGTGCTTACTCCTCGCCCGATGGTGATGATTTGTTAGATGAATTAAATGGAGCTATGTTTTTTACCAAGTTAGATCTTAGATCTGGTTATCACCAAATTCGGATTAAGGAGGAGGATATTTGTAAGACAGCATTTCAGACTCATGAGGGTCATTATGAATTTTTGGTGATGCCATTTGGTCTTACCAATGCACCATCTACATTCCAAAGTTTGATGAATTCCATTTTTAAGAAGTTCTTGAGAAAGTTTGTATTAGTATTCTTTGATGATATATTGATTTACAGCAAGACTTGGGAAGAACATTTGCAACATGTGGACCAAGCATTACAAATACTTGAAGATCATAAACTCTATGCTAAGCCATCCAAGTGTGCTTTTGGTCTTACAGAGGTGGAGTATTTGGGACACATAGTTTCTCATGAAGAGAAAGGTGGACCCTAACAAGAATTAAGGCTATCATGGAATGGCCTATTCAGAAAACCATTAAAAAAAGGAGGATTCTTGGGATTGACGAGGTACTATAGAAGATTTGTGAAGAATTATGGTAGTATAGCACCTCTCACCACTCTATTGAAGAAGGATTCTTTTCATTGGAATGAGTCGCCAATACAACATTTGAGAGATTGAAGGAGGCTATGTTCAACTCCGGTACTTGCCCTCGACTTCACCAAGAATTCATTGTGGAATGTGATGCTTCGGAAATGGGATAGGAGCAGTGCTTATGCAAGAAGGTCGACCAATTGCTTTTGAGAGTCATCAATTAAAAGGTAAGAATCTACTAAAACCTATTTATGAGAAGGAAATGCTAGCAATACTCCATGCAGTGAAACAATGGCAGCCTTATCTATTGGGTAGACATTTCAAGGTTAAGACAGATCATGATAGCCTAAAATATTTTTTTGGAACAACGACTATCTTCTGAAGAGCAACAAAATGGGTCACTAAGATGTTAGGATATGACTTTGAGATGTATATAAGAAGGAAAAGAAAATATTATCGCATGAGATGCTTTACATCAAGGAAGGATGAGAAAGATGAAGCCTTATTGTGTGCCCTTTCAATATTACAAGCAAATTGGGTGGAGGAAGCCAAAGTAGAGTGGCAAAATGATGTTGCGACTAGTAATCTCATCGAGCAATTAAAAAGTGATCCTAGTAGTTCAGATAAGTTTTGTTGGAAGGGAGATACTCTTTGGTATAAAGAGCGTTTGTATCTCTGCAAGAATTCCAACCTTAAAATCAAGATTCTCACAGAGTTGCATGAGTCTCCAGTGGGTGGTCATTCAGGATTTTTGAAGACATATCATCGAGTCAAGCAAGATTTCTTTTGGGAAGGGCTAAAGGGTGATGTTCAAAAATTTGTGGCTGAATGTTTGGTGTGTCAAAGGCATAAAGGGGAGACAATTAAGGCACCAGGTCTCTTGCAACCCTTATCTATTCCTAGCCAGCGTTGGGAAGAGATATCCATGGACTTCATCACAGGGCTTCCCAAATCTAAAGGTCATAATGTCATCATGGTGGTGGTTGATAGGCTCACTAAATATGCACATTTCATTGCATTAGCACATCCTTTTACAGCAAGTGCAGTGGCTAGAGCTTTTTTGGAGAATATCCAAAAGCTACATGGTACACCTAAAATTATTGTTAGTGATCATGATCCTATCTTCACTAGTCACTTTTGGAAAGATTTATTCTCATGTTTGGGTACTCAATTGGCTCTTAGCTCTTCATACCACCCTCAATCAGATGGGCAAACAGAGGTTGTTAATAAGTGTTTGGAAGGATATCTACGTTGTTTCACTTGAGATCAGTGGGTAGATTGGCTACCACTTGCGGAATGGTGGTATAACACTTCTTTTCATAGCTCATCAAAAATGTCTCCATTTTTGGCACTTTATGGATATCATCCTCCTTCCATCACATCATCAATTAAGGTGTCCCCAAGAGTTCAAGCAGTAGAAGACCACTTGCTTCATCAACAACAAGTACTTTCAGGACTCAAAGAGAATTTAGCCATGGCACAAAATCGAATGAAACAACAGGCAGACCAACATCGTAGTGAAAGAAGTTTTGAAGTTGGGGATTGGGTCTTCTTGCGATTGCAGCCTTATAAGCAAATCTCACTAAAGTAGCAAAGAAAGAATAATAAGTTGTCACCAAAGTATTATGGTCCATACCAAATCATGCAGAAGATCGGTAGTGTTGCCTACAAGCTTGAGTTGCCACCTACAACAAAGATACATCCAGTTTTTCATGTTTCCTTGTTTGAAGAAGGTAATTGGGCATAATATTCCCACTCAAACAACACTTCCGAGCTGGATGAAGAAGGAGAATCATTTTGGAACCAGAGTGCATTTGTCAAACACGCACAAAGAAGCTGAGGAATAGAACTATCAGTATCTCATCCAATGGAAGAATTTACCAGTTGAAGATGCCACATGGGAAGACGAGGAGTTCATTCAAAAGTTTCCAAACTTGATTAGCATTGAGGACAATGCTTCTTTGAAGAAGGGGGCATGCTATGCCCTTAATATTATTGTACATCGGGTTATGAATAGTTGGCTTGTGGCTATCTTAACTCTCTATTAAGTCATATTATCATTAGTATATTGTTATTTAGTTGTTTAGGTCGGCCTAAGTCTTATATAGGTGTGTCTAAGTCGGCCTAGGTGATATCCTTGGCATAAATAGGTATATATAGGAGGTTGTGAGTCTTATTTCATCATCAAGTTGTGAAGTGTGTTCTCATTAGAGATATTTGGAGGTTTGCCCCCTCGAAGTGGCTTGTTATTCTCAGTTATTATCAAGTATTTGCAGCATATTTTTTATCATATTCTTCTATTGTGCAAGTTATTTCATAACAGTAAAGGTGATGTGGTACTAGAAACGCCAATCTAGAGCAGTTGAAACCCAAGCCCTAGGTCTTTCAGCCATTTATAAACAATGATAGGTTCAATCCTCCCATTTTTATGTAATCCTAATCCACTATGTCCATTATACCCTTTCCTCTACATTATAATGAAACCTTTTCCATATTGTTCTATAGGTATTTGAGCAAGTGGAGGAGTTTCTTCATCGTCTTCTTTATATAAGCAATAGGTTACATCATCTTCATTTATGGCTTCTTTACTTAATTCTCCCCATTTTGTGAAAGTTGTTGTGGGAGGGATGTGTATGGTGACCACTAACTATCTCCTATCTGTTGTAGGTAAATTGTATGATTTAGGAGGAACCGGATGGCTAACACAATAAGATGCCTTCATTTGATACTCTCCACAACCCTTATCTTGGATCTTAACCTTAGGAGTAGAAGGTAGTGATGGCAAAGTGGATGTTTTAGAAAGACTGGGTGGATTGACATAGTGAGATGAATTGGATGATGAAGCTTCTTGGTTTATAGGCACCTGGTGTTGGGGTATCTCTCGTAGATTAGTGCAATATTGGAATGGATCTGGGTCACCATCTATTATAGTCTTAGTTCCATTATAGGGGAATTTGAGACATTGATGGTAGGTAGAAGGGAATTCCTTCATAGCATGAATCCATGGTCTGCCTAGCAGAAGGTTATATGGGAGGACAAGATCCAAGACTTGAAATTTTGTCCCCATAACTACAGGACCAATTCTAATGGGGAGTGTTACAACTCCCTTTGATTTTTGTTCTTCATCATCATAATCCTTAATGAAAATTCTTTTGGTGGTGTCCACACAAGCCTCTAAGAAGTCTATAGCCTTAACCAGTTTCAAGGTGAAAATATTCAACCCTACTCCTCCATCTACCAAGACTCGTCTAACTTTCATTTTATGAATAAGAACTTCAAGGTGTAATGGGTCATTATGATTTTTCTTCTCAATTGCATAGTCTTGTTTGAAGAAGGTAGCATGATAATTATTGGTTAGGTATCCTACCATCTCCTAGAAAATTGACATCAAGATTGTTAGGGATAGTTGTTCTTTGTAAAGCCTTGTCTAGAATGGATCGATGATCAGGGGAGATACACAATAGTTCCAAGATAAAGATTTGGGCTGGGGTCTTCCCCAACTGTTCAAGTTATATGAAGACTTGGAGGTCTGTGGTGTCTAGTGTGATGGAGGGCCTTGGATAGTGATCTTGGTTCAACGAGTGTTGACAGCATACTCAGAAGTTTTCTTTATGGTAATCGTATTGACATGCTCATCGACAAGTCGGATGTGATTTATGATGGGGCCACTATAATGATGCTTTACATTAGCATAGTTGGCCAAAGTATTGGTCTTGTTTCCCGAATTGGAGGATTTTCCTTTCCCATGGTCATGTAATGGATTAGAAAAGACCTTGTGATCAATGTTTGAAGATGTTTGTTTCTATCCATCTACTTCAATAGTTTTGTTCTCGACAAAATCTTGTATGATGTTTTTCAATTGTCGACAATTTTGTAGGCTATGTCCTTTAGTCCAATGGAAATCATAAAATGAATTTTCATTCAACTAGAAGGGTTTAAATTGTCCTGGATCGTATTTTCTTGGATCTTGAAGTTGTATGAGATTGTGTTGCAATAGTTTTTTGAATCTACTAACTCAATGGGTTCCCCTAGGGGAGTGAACTCATGTTTTGGAAACCTCCTCTATTGTTGTGGTCATTGGGTATTTTGGATAGTGTTTGGAGTTTGATTGATGGAATTGAGTGTGTTGGTAGAGGGGTTATGTCCTATAAGTGTAATGACTAGTCCTGCATGTAAGGTTTTAGCATCAACTACCCCATCATTGGTAACATTTTTGTTCTGAGACCAAAACTTGTTTTCGTCATTAGGGGTGTTCTGCACATTTGGATTTCTGTTGGGTGTTTTGAGTTCCCCTTTGTCAATGAGACCTTTTTATAGTATGTAGCCCTTTTCCACTAGTTTTGCAAATGTAGTACAACAATGTACTCTCAAGTCACTTCTCAATTTTGAGTTGAGGTTTTCTTGGAATATAGTGACCTTCTGTTTCTTAGGTATTTCCATAGGACATCGACTAGCTATACTTCTCCATCTCTAGAAGAAGGTAATAATTTTTTCTCCTTTGTCTTGTGTAGTGTGACACAAGGTTGCTATGTTGATCTCGTTGTCGATGTTAAAGAAGTGTTCAATATATTTTTCAGCCAGTTCACCCCATGATTTTATGCCATATTAAAGAGCTAAAAACCATCCTAGTGCAATTTCGATAAGGCTTCTTGGGAACAATCTCATAAGATAGGTGGGGTCATATGTGACATCTATGCACATCGTGGAAAATTCCCTTATGTTTTCAATTAGATTGTGCTTTTCGTTATACTTGGGAAAGTTAGGTATAACATGCCCATGTGGGAAAGGTGTCATGTATAATGATTTTTCAAAAAAAAAATGGGAATAAATCCTTTGCTAAAAAGGTTCTTTTTTTCGACACCATCATGTTATCCATCTGTGTTTGAAGGGCTTGCATTTGTGTCTACAAGATGTCAACTTGAGTTAATGATGTGTTAGTTGGATTATTTGGGTCTATGTACGTGTTTTGGAATCCAACGTTTTGTGATGGGTTTGGGTTAAGTGTCAGTATGTAAAGTGGATTTTGATTTTGAATATTAGTGAACGGATTTTTATTTGGAATTTGTGTGAATGGATTTTGATTTGGGATTCGTGAAAATGGATTTTTATTTGGAATCTGTGAGAAGGGGTTTTGATTTGGAATTTGTGTGAAAGGGTTTTGATTTGGAATTTGTGAAGTGGTGGGTCAGCTTCCATATTGAAAGGAGAGTATGTTTCCTATCTATGAGACCCCAATCTGTGGTATAGTACTAGCGGCATTGACACTTGGTATAGTTGTTGTTTGTGGAATAGTACTAGTCACATTGAAACTTGGTATAGGAGCTAATGTTTTAGGTCTTTGGTTCCCAACAAGAGGACTGAAGGGATTGGATGATGATGCCCCTATGGTAAAATATAGAATCTGTGTCATGCTAGATGTACCAAATGGAGATGTGTGTATTGTTGGAGAACTCTGTGTAGGTACTCCAAATGGTATAGCTGCAATCACTTGAGGTATAGTGGCACTAGTAGTTATCATGGTTGTCCCTTGGGTAGATGTTGTTTGCAAGGTACAGATGTTGAATCTAGGAGGTAACTTGGCACCTTCTGCTAGAAACATAGCTAAGTATCATTGAGAATAATTTGCTAGATAGTCATCTACAAAGGAGGAAAACTTAGGGTCTTGTGTAGCAACATCTATGTCTTCTACTACAATACGTCCTTGTGTGTCTCTAGTAAAAAAATTGTCTAACAAAGTCTTGTGAGGTTTCGATGAAGATGTCCCTAAAAAGGGGTTTGAGAATGGATTTATGAAGTCATTTGGATCAGCCATATTTTCTCTTTCTTTCCTTTTAGATCTTGTTTCAACCATGTAATATAAGCTCAAAGTGCAAGTAATGCAAAACTAAGTCTATTGGTGGTATGAATCTAATCTATGTTTTTGGGATTTTCTGGATATAAGAAATGAATGCAGCTATTTTTTTGGTAATTTCTTGCAAATAAGGTATGTCTAAAATGATGTTATCCTAGGATGATAGTGTCTAAATATGCAAAAGTCTAAGTGATCAATTTTGGAAGATTTTAAAAGAGGCTACGTACCACCTAAATTTTAACCTGGGTTTCAATTTATTTTTTGACAAGGAACCTTTGTAGGACTAGGACCAAAAGATAAGGTGAGCTCCCAAACTAGAATGATGAGCTGGAAGGACTCACGTTGAGGACAAAAAGGTATGATGGCGAGGTTCAATGACAATGTTCATTAAAGCAAGGGTTTATCCAAAGTGTGGAAAGTTCTTATTCTAAGATCTACAAATGATGATTCTTCTAAAGGTAAGAAAGACTCCTAAGATGAAAGTAAGATCTACAACTAGGATGTCTATCGCTATGACTGAATGATACCTAAAGGATGCAATCATGCAAAGTATGAGAAAAATTTCTGGTTTCTGTCCAAGGATCAGTGTAAAAGGATAAATCAAATACTGGTATGACTATTTGGTTTCAGTCTGTCATAGTGAGTTTTATTTTTTTGGTAATCAAGAAAATGTGTTGCAAGATGACAAATGCATCATGGAATTTAATATATGTGGTTTATATTGTCAGACATGGTCTACTGGTAAATTCAGTCTTGAGTATGTATCAAGAAGATGTGACTCACTGTATTAGATGTGACTCAAGATTTGGAAAATGTGGTTTTTGAACTCAGAAAGTGTATTGGTAAAATTTATCTCAGGTCTGTGATAGGGCATATGCATCGTTCTAGACTGCAAATGTGGCTCACCTATTCAGATGCATCACAAAATGTTTCAAATGCAGTTTTCTAGTAACAGAGGTAATTAATAGACTTGACATATGCGACTCGGGATATAAAATGTGGTATTCTAGTAAGCAGATGTGACTTATTCTGACAAATATGATTCAATGGTAAGTAGATATGACTCGATTTCTAGTAAATGATAGTTTAGACTCAGTTTTGATAGATGCAACTTACTGGTTAACAAGTGTGACTCAGTTTAACAATTACGGGTTTCTGATGAACAAATGCATTTTTCTATAAACTATAGGTTTTTGACTCACTGTTTCTGATCAATTTCTTGGAAAATAATAGACACTTAGAAAACACATGAACAAAATTTAATTCAAATGAAAAAAGTACAATCCTAAGGCTAGAATGTAACAATATCTTACTAAGTTCTCACTTGGGTTTCCCCAACTATTCTTGTTCATAGCAGATGATTAGAAGCTTGACCCCACTGGCTCCCCTCCTTAGCACTCACTTCTTTGGGGTAGCCAAGATTCAGTACCTATGAAACTCCCATGGCATACTTTTCATCTCTACTAAGAACTATATGGATGTGAGATGGCTTCAAAGGTCTGACCTCCTACACTAGCATATAGAAGGATTTGGGATTCTAACACAAAGGGTGTCTAGTAAGGGAGTCCATGAACAAAGAGCCCATCTAAAATAGCCTAAGATTAGGAGGGTCTCTCTCGCTCTCATCACCACTAAGTCTCAGCGGACTAAGGGTCTCACAGCTTGGATTTGAACAATGCTAGAAACTCCTTGGGGTACAACTTTCGTTATCCCCCTTTGATATAACCTATCAAAAATGGTTCTCAAGGTTAAACCCTGAGGTGATGAAATCCCCAAGGAAGCCTCTCTTAAAAAATAAAAAGACCAATGTGTACGTACACACTGGATCAGGTAACACAAAATGTGCAAGTGCACAAAACATGGTAGATAGGGTTCCTTTTAAAGCACTAATTGAAATTTTATTTATTCTAAACAAACAATCTTGTTTCAAAACAGTCTTCAACACACGTCCTACAAAACAATTCATCAGTAGTTTCAAATTTGTCTTGTCGATCATTCTATAAAAAGGTTTCAAAAACGTGTCTTCTATGCAACTTCTTGCAAACACTATGTTAACTCCTAAAAAATAGACGTTGCAAACTCAAAATTAGTCGTAATGAAAAACACAATGAAAACTTCAAATCTGGAATTCAGACTTAGAAATTATACCAGTCAGATGCATCATGAAAGGCAACAGATGCGTCACTCATTTTACCAATCAAGTGTGTTGTAGAAGGCCATAGATGTGTTGGATTTTGCTAGATGCATCACTTTATTCATCATATGTGGCTCATAGTGTCAATTGCATCATTTTGCGTGTCAAATGCGTCAGACCATATGCTACTTGCAAAAAGGAATAAAACTTCTACGGATTTTCAAAGAGCGTGTCTTCATGTCGGGTTCACCAATGTAACATCATGAAAACAAGAAAGATAAAAGCAATAACTATATGCAATAAACTCTAATGTAAACTAGAGCTAACAACAAAGAACAATGGAAAGATAAAAGTGTAAATAAAAGAACCATCTCACCGAATATCTACACAATTCCATGTATGACCTCGATTGTCCTCCATTTTTTTGTTTGATTATAATTTCCTCACATTTCTCTATGCAAGTATAGCCTATGATATTGATTTAGCAAAATGTCAAAGATTAAACAGTTGATTGCTTCCAAAAGTCATAATATTTCAGGAGGAGTTACAATGATGAAGGTTAGGTCAATTTATAGAAAATTGATTGTTCGAATGGCATGCTCAAATTGAAAGATAGACGAATGATTAAGATGAATGATTCAACATGCATTAAGATTAATGTTAGTAGTGACGTAAGTGATAAAACATGAAAGGTGGAGATCAAGATTAAATAATGATTTAATCTTTAGTTGAAAGTATTCAAAAATTAGAAGAATAATTATTGCATGTAAAGGATAAAGATTGAAATAGAGGAAACGATCTATTCAAACTCATGAATGAATGAATGAATTAAATAAATTTATTTAATTAATAAATGTTTGCATGTAGAAGAATTAAACCTAGATAACTAGCTGATTAAGATAGAGAGTCTATGCATCAGAGACAATAAGATATTAAACTAGGAGATAACAAACTGATTTAATTAATTCTCGAGTTAAGTGGTAAGTGAATAATTAGATAACTTAATCGATTGTCCAAATATAGAAGAATATGCCAATAATAATTCTTTGTATGAATTAAATGATTATTTAATTCAACATTCAAAATTTGCAGATTAAATTAAATAAATTAAGATTTATTTAATTGACTGAAGAAAAGATTTAAAGAAATAATTAAATAATTTAAATTAATTATCTAATTTTAGTCGAAGGTGTTACAAGAATAAATTAAATAGGAATTTATTTAATTTTAGAAAGAGGATAAACTTAATTAGTGACATAATTAAATAAATAACATTTATTCAATTAATCAGGGTTGAAAAATGGTAGAATGAATTAATTAAATAATTAAAGTTATTTAATTAATAGAGGAATAAAGATTAAAATGAATTAATTAAATAATTAAAGTTATTTAATTAATAGATAAGAAAGGACTTTAGAAAATAATTAAACAATTAACATTATGTAATTATAACAATGAAAGTAGAAATTATGAAGAAATTGAAGTCATAGGCCTAGAACAATTTTTAGTGTCTACAATCATCATTGGATATCATGTGCCTACACTTAGTTAAAACATCAATTGTGTCTACAAAATATAAGTATAGCCTAATAACAACATAAAACATCCAACATGATATAATCTTATAAGTTATAATAATAGCTAACTATATTTGACTAAAAATTATCTAAGACTAACATTTTACATTATGGTTTCACAATGCAACGTAGGAAGGGAAGGGTTTTAGGAATTAAGTGAAGAGTGTTCTCAACTATAGTGTTTTTTAATCATCAAAAGTAAGATCAAAATTATGTGTTATAATTATGCACCAAAGATATCCACAAACATGTGATTAAATTAACCTTAAGAAAGCTTTAAAGGAAAATAAGATCACAAATAAGATCACCTTAAGAAAGCTTTATAGGAAAATAAGATCACAAAAAAAGAAAGCTTCATGGGATACTATTGAATGAAATTATTTGAATTCAACATAAAATAAAAATGTTTTCAAATTTAGGTCCAAATGTTTTATTTTTATTCAAGGGGCAAACACTTTTGACCCAGAGCTATGAACTGGTGAGGTCACAAACGGGGGACCTCATCCCCAAATGTTACATGTATGTATTGTCATAGAAAATATATATGTACAAAAATATCTTAAAGTTCTTGGTACATATAATATGGATCATCTCTATCTTTTATTATCTCTAAAATCTTTTCATGGTCTTCAATAGGCAACCTCCACCTTTGTTTGGCACACCCTCTTTTTGGTAAAGTTTCAAGATTCAATCTTGTTGCTATAAATAAATGACTATAATGTAAAACCCTTTGACCTAGTATATAATCAATAAATATAATTCCATGTGTACCTATCTTTGTTTGTTGATAGTATGTGCCTTCAACAACCACTGATCCAGTAGGATACTCTTATCCATCACCATCTATCATTGATTCTAACAATTTGCATTTTGGTTGTGTACATCTTAGTAGATGGTAATCTACACCTTCTACATTGCCAGGATCTGCAAGAACAACAAAAATATGTCCTGTACACACCATGTAGTAAACCATGCTCAACTTAGGTAGAATATAAATCAATTGTAAGAAATAAAATTCAATTAAAAAATTTAAAATTTACTTGTAACAACTAAATCTGATACATGTTCGTAATCAACTAAATACAGAGGATCATAGATATCTATAATGTCATTGTCTTCAAAAGGGATCGATGTGTCCACTAATTTTTTTCCCATTGTGAAACATACCCATCTCTAATATTCTCACGTTGTAGAGTATTTGCATTGTTCTCAATGCAATCAACACAAAAAATATTATTTTTCTCTCACTTGAATTACTAAAGGTCTACTATGTCCTACTATCATGATTTGATGCAAACTTCTAATACCACTAATTGTTTGACAATTAGTAAGAGTTGATTCATCAATATCAATAAATTTCAAACATCCAATTAAAAATTGTATAAAATTGAAAATCAATTCATGTACACATTGAAATTCATAAAACAAATTCATTTATGTACCTTTAACTTCCCAAAAATATCATGTGTTGTATATTGAGTCATGGGCAGCAAAATGAATTTTGCACCATTCAAAAATTTCACGTGCATTCCTTATGGAATTACCTTCAAGTTCATGTTGGTGAAATGTCAAGTTAAGAGGTTTTGTAGTTGAAAGGAAAAGACGATCTCAAAAAACATAGTTAGATTTTTTCTAAAAATCCATATGGTGTTAACTGCAAGTTCATGTTGGCAGAGTTCATGCTTCACACATGCTCCAACAACATCATGCTCTCCTTTTCCATGTACACTCTCATAGAAATTCCAAAAAAAAATTATATCACGTCTAATATGTTGTTGGCTTAACCAATTAAAAGCTTTTGTTGGCTTAAATTGTCTTGTGATGTTACAACCAATTTCATTTAAAACCAAGATAGTCAAAATAAACTATATGTGTACAAATAAGTCTGAACAAGTTAAGTAAACAAGTAAATATATATAATTTCAAAAAAAATTAAATCAACACTTACCAGCACATCCATAAGACCATATCCAGTGTTGTGAAGCATCTATTTGACGTCATCTCAGTTCTTCAACAAATAAATATAATGTCAAAATAAACTATATGTGTACAAATAAGTCTGAACAAGTTAAGTAAACAAATAAATATATATAATTTCAAAAAAAATTAAATCAACACTTACCAGCACATCCATAAGACCATATCCAGTGTTGTGAAGCATCTATTTGACGTCGTCTCAGTTCTTCAAAAAACATTGCAAAACAATGGGCTACATAGCTTCTATCAGGACCTATATCATCACTAATATAAAAGTGAACCTCTTTGATGATAATTCATTCATCTTTGCTACTTTTTAGACCATCTACATGTTCTTTGTCATGCCTATAAAAAACTTGTACAAATATTGCAACTTGCTCTAAATGATAATATTGACTTTGGATCTCAATTTGATGACTAACTGTATAGTTCTTAGAGAAATCAACAATAGAGAAAATACAACTCGCTAGAAAGAAATTATTTGAGTCACGAAATTGCTTAGCTTGCCATCTAGAACCATGACAATGTTGAATATGTGGATATATGATATTGCAAAATTTGTTCATAAACTCATTGTAAGACAACTCACTCTCTTTGAGAACAATTTTTCTGGTCTCAACTCCTAACTTTGTTGACTATTTCTCATATTCAAATCTCTTCCACATAACTTGCATTGAATGATCAATATTGTCAACCTGTAAAAAATTCTTCAAATTTCCACATTCATTACATATATTTTTTATACATTGCACTTTCAATGCATTTGAATCTTCTAATTTTTTGCATAGAAGAGACTTCAAAAATTATGTTGTACTTCCAGGGATGACTATTTTTGGATTTATTACTGCCATAGCTTTTATATATGTCTAAAGGTGTAGATAAAATTCAACATGATTTCAACAACAACAATTCTCACGTATCTTATTTATACATACAAAAATTGGTTGTAGTCTCTCAAGCATCCTTTGACAAATATTCACATATGAAAATTCTTGCTTGAATGCTTCAAAAAACTCACTTTGAGTTGTATCTATAAAATGTTTTGGATGTGAAATTTTTTTACCATTTGCAACTTTTATTTTTAGTGTCCCTTCTATTAGAAGAAACACAAGAGTGGTTGGTCCAATATTCAATCACCTGATCCTTTACATCTTATGAGATTTTATCTTTTTAGGGAACCCTACAAATATTTACCCAATTATTCTCAATATTTCCATCCAATCTATTTCTCTTTCTAATATATCTTTGAATAGTTCTACTAGAAACATTGATTAATTCAAAAACTGCTTTTACTTGTCTTCTATGTGATAATTTCTTACTAGGAATTACAGTCATCAATGCTCTACGTGCAACACTTAAATCAACAACCTGACTCTTGTTTTCAATAGAATTCAATGCTTCTTGCAGGTTTTCAACTATTGTTTTCTTTAATGATCCTGATGAATTTTTATTATTATCAACCCCTAACAACTCTAAGACAAGGGTCATTTCTTTCCTCCTAAATAATTTTGCAAATAACTGTGCTCTTCCAACTATAGACTTTTCTTCAAAATATGCATCCCATATTCTTTTACAGTGTAATTTTACTGTGCTTTCAGGTAACATATCTTTAGATGAAATACTATTAAAAAGGGATTCCTCATCCATCTCTATAAGATTTTCCATACCAAGGAAAATATTTCTATGACCACCTTCAGTTTGTCCTGGTGCCTATACTACTTGGTCATCAACAATTTCCATGGGTTCTTCTTCAGATGATTTAGTTTCATCCAAATTTCTACTATCTCATTTTCGATCATACAACCTTGTTCTTGTCTTTTTATTCCCCATCACAAATTGCTCAGGTTTGAATTCACCTACATACAAAAATAACATGCATTCAAACTTTTTAATGTTTGTATTGGATAAAGTGTCCCCTAATATCATGGAGGTATGACTATTTTTTACTATGAAAAAAAGATGTAAACCCATCATTATGTATGTGGAAACTGTTGTCTAGAATCTTCTCCTCTGTGAAAAAGCCTAATTTGATAAAAGTGGATGATCCTAGTTGATAGAAGATTATGGCCTTATCATTCGTCATGCTCAGTTCTTATTGATCATTTGGGATATCAATTTGATCCATGGTAGCTTTCGTATCTTCTTCTTTAACTTGAAGTATTGTTGTCGGTTACGTTTGACCAGCTCTGTAAGAATTTTAGTGAATCTATTATCATTAAGAGCTTTGTTTATAGTGGATTGGGTTATTTCTTCGTCCTCAATTTCACTTGTTTCACTAGTTGCAACACTAATGTGATCTTCCCCATCAAATTCTTTTCCCCAAGGGTTCCCTTCTTGAAACATTTTTTCTCTTGTTCTAGGGGTCATATGTGATTGTTTTGATCTTGAATCTAAGGTAAGATAATGTATGAGACCTAAGAATAGGAAGCAATAAAAGGATATGATTCTAAGATGGGATATGAAAATGGTATGGTATGATATGACAAGCTAAGAATGCAAGAGCTCAAAGGCAACTCTAGGTCCAAAGTTGGTTATGATGTAAAGGCTTTACTTGTGTTATGATGGATAGACACAAGGATGAATTATCAAGAGAGGGTATGTAGGAGATGATAGACTCCTAAAGGATTTCCCTACTCAAGGATAATGTTATATTCCCTAACTTAAGGATGATGAACCTCAAGTGATACGGGTGATAGATAGCCAATGGTTTGATTTCAAGACCTAGGAAGAGTAGTCTAAGTGCAAGCTAAAGGTTTGTTTGAGCAATAATGGATATGCAAGGACTAGGTGGAATGCAAGGATTGAAAGATCAGAACTGAAGGATGATTCCCTCAAGAGATTTTAGTGATAGGTTCATGTTGGATGTTTGGGTTGTTTGACCTTTTGGGGTTTGCAAAGTTTGAAATGTTGAAAATTACTAAGTGTGATGTTTGTTTGAGAGTTAATTTTTAACACACAAGCAAGACATAGTAGACAAAATGTTTTTTACTTTTTTCTTGATTCAAGATTAAAACAATCATGCACAATCCTAGGGTTGGAAAGGACAATATTTGTTGAGTTCCCACTTGGATTTCTCCAGTTGTGCTTATTCTTAGTGGATGACTTAGAAGCTTGGCCACACTGGCTCCCCCTTACACGACACTCACTTCTTGGGTCAACCAAGCTTCAAGTTCTCATGAATCTCCCATGACAAACTTCTCATCTCTACTAAGAATCACAAGTATGTGGGACGGCTTCAAAGGTCTGACCTCTTGCACCAACAAATAGAGGGATTTTGGAAACTACAACAAGAGGTGTCTAGTAAGGGAATATATTCGAGTGGTTATACATGTGGGGAGATTAGCTCCGATAAGGAGGATTCCCAACATATAGAGGTTACACTCTACAAAGTTTATGGGGATTCACTTATCAGCATAACACATCCGCATTCGTGGTACTTGAACTTTCCTCAAGCACCCATTTTATATACCATCTAGAAGTAGCTTGGCTTTAGCCTATTATCAGTTGGGTCATTCCCTTGGGGTGAGTACTTTTTCCCACCAAGGCAAGCCCTCTAAAGGATTAAACACATACAAAGATGATGGGTCTAGTTTCTGATCACCAAGTTCGCACAGGGTGAGAGCATACTCCCTACCATCTCAAGCATAACAAATAGTGTTCATTCATCCCCTAGTTAAATCTATATGGCGGAAGAAAATTGTTCATTTTAAAGCACCAATTGAAATGTGTTCTAAGCTACAAGACAATTGGTTTCAAAAATAAAAAGTCTTTGGCCAAACATCATGCAAATCCACAAATTAGTAGTTTTCCAATATTAGTCTTCGACAGTTGACAACTACACCATTTGTTAGTCCAAGCGTCAGCTCAAAATATTCATAGTAAAATACAATGAAAATATAAGCATGAACATAAAATAGTCTAGCAATCAACATATAAGAATCAAAACAAAAAATAAATTAAAGAAAAGTACCAAATCTTCTATTTTAGATGCTTGATTTTCCTATTCAACTAGATAGCCTATGACAAAAGCAAATGATTAGAAAAGTATCTTGTTGTTCAGTATTAAATTCTTAGTGATTTAAGAGCAAAAAGTAAATCACAATAGAAATAGTTACTTCATTAAAAAGTGGATAAAAAATGGAAAAAACCTAAAAAATAGACTAATAAAAGCTTACTTAAATAGTTATTTCAACAAAAATTGGATGAAAAATGGGAGAAATCTAAGAAAACTCAAAAAATTAGAAAGTTGGCGATTTTATGTTTCAGTAGACATTCAATGAAAATGGAAACAATCAAAAAAACAAATTTGAAAAAATCAATGTTTCGGCTGGATACGGTTCGGTCGGACATGATTCAGCCAACTAGGATTCGATTGAATCCTATTTGGCCAAATATATCCACATAGCAGGTGACATGGCAGCAAAGTCACCATTTTCTCAAATTTCAAAAAAAAATTAACTTCTATTGAATATTTCTTCAATCGAAATTATTTAAAAATAAAAAATAAAAATACCCTTTTGTAGAGCTCACAATGTTGAATCCAAATATAAATATATATATATATATATATATATATTGATTAGTTTTAGTATATAAATATTTTAATATATTGCAAGTAGGTTGATCAAAGTCAAGAAGAGGCTCATTTGAAATTAAATAAAAAATAATAAATCATCATAAAACAAATTTGAAAATATATAGTGCCCTAGAGAAGACAATCCTTTTTAAAAGAGTATATTTTGTTTTTTGAAAATGAAAAAAAAAAAAACAATAGTTGATGTCAACTAAAAACTATCAAATTTGGGTTAGTTTGACTTTAAAATGTTATTACGAGAAAAATATATTTCAAAATTTCAATTTTTTTTTCCATGCCCTAGATATTGAAGTTAGTTATCTGGGAAAAAAAATCAAGAGAAATTGAAATTTTTTTCTATTTGTTTCTTAACATCAACTGAATGTCACTTTTTTTTGAAATTTTCAGCATAACGAAATTTTCTTTTAAATTGATTAAAAAATATCAAAAAAATAAATTTAAATTTGAAAAATTACAGAAATAAACTTCAACAATAGTTCTACATTTTATTAGTTTACATCATTTTGAAATTCAAAACATAAATACCACTTTTATGTGGTTGAAGTTGAAAACTTTTTTCTCATGTTGGTCGATTCCTTTATAAAGTGTGACACAAGTTTGTACTTTTACCCATACAATATTCCCCCATGGATGAGTGTTAGAAAGGAGCACCTTATGCTGACTCTCATTGTTCTAGCAAAACATCGAGTTAAAAACATGGATGTTTATCTTGCACCTTTTATTGATGAGATGCAACTGCTATGGAAAGGCATAAGAATGTATGACATATCACATCCTCCATCAAATAGGTCCTTCATGTTGTATGGCGTGCTATGTTGGACTATTCATGATTTCCCAACACTTGGTGTTTGTTCTAGTAAGATAAAATATTTATGAATTTACACTCATAATTTATTTTCATCCCAACTTTCATACTTAGTTTTATACTAGTTTTTGATGTTATTAACATTACTTATTGAATTGCAGGCCTTCAAAAAAAGGGGGATATTTGCATGTCAAAGATGTGCAGAACAATTTCAAGAGTGGTATTCTAAAGATCTACATAAATTTATTTACGCAAACAATAGGGTTTTTCTACCACTAGATCATAAGTTTAGAAATAACCTGAAGAATCAATTTGATAGAAAAGTTGAAAATAGAGGCCCTCCAATGATTTTGGGTCTAGGTGATTGGATTAAGAAGTATGAAGATGCTGAATTGAAAGCTTGGGAGGATTTTTTTGATTGGGGTGATTCAATTGAAGAACCATAACAAGTTGTAGTTACTATGCCATAAGGAATGAAAAGGAAATCCATATTTTATGAGCTCCCTTACTAGAAGGATCTATTAATATCTCACCTATTAGATCCTATGCACATCTTCAAAAATGTCCCAGATTCTATATTTCGACATATATCAAGCAAAGAGGGCACCTTGTCTTCGAGGAGAGATATTGCTCTTTCGCATACCAAATTTGATAGAAAACATTTGTGGCCAAATAGAGAAAATGAAAAATATGCAGAAGCTCCATGGATTTTGAAAAAAAAAAAAGCTAGACCAACTAAAAAATGTCATCCATTCAATAAGGACACCTATTGGCTATGGATCATCATTGGCTAAATATTTTATAGTTGATGGACATACCACATGATTTAAAACACATGAGTTTCATAATTTTATGAAGGTATTATATATCATCATTTAACATTTACTGGTAACATTGATTAAGTACTAAATATATTTTGATATTTTTTTGTGTGAGAAAAAATTACTAATGACCTTTTCATAAATGTGTTTGATAGCATATCATGCCATTAGCAATTAGGGGGGATTCTTGTCTTACAATTGACTTAAGGAATGTCATAAGTCGATTGTCAGCATTTACAAGGTATGTGGTTATATGAAATGTTCATGTGTGAGAGACATAGAGATATTATATTGCATTTTAATTTTTTACTAAAGGTTCATACTAAATTACTATTCTTAGATTAGGTGGGCGACCTCCAAGGAGATCCACGAATGTGAAGTGCCAAAATGGAAGAAGGAAATTGCAGAAATTGTATGTGTATTTGAGAAGGAGCTCCCTACAAGTCCATTTACTTATACACCTAGTCCATGACATTGAATTGGTGGGTGTTGTATCAACGAGGCAAATGTTTTTCTTTAAGAGGTATATGAAAACTCTAAAAAGATATGTCCAACAAAAGGCACATCCAAAGGGTTGCATGGTTGAAGGGTATGTATTGAATGAAGCATTTTTATTCCTGTGTGAATCCCCTGATAAGGATTTTGAAGATGAGCCACACTTTTGGGATGAAGAACAAGCATCAAATATTATTGATGGAGAAAAACCATAATCTAATGGTGTTCAAGTAGAAATTAGTAAGTAAATTCATGATCATTGTGGTTGTTTATCTTGCAATCATTAATTTACTCTGTAATTTATTTTTCAAATTAACAACATGACATTTGGAGTTTTAAATAAACATGTTGACATTTAATAGGTGTAGACAAAAGTGTTATAATTGATAAATTCATTCTATACCACATGGACTTTATGAACAAATGGATTGATTTGTATGATAAAAAGAGAGAAGTGTTAGAAGCGAGGAGACAGTTTAAGAGATCGAGCCCAAGGAATACTCCACTTCCCACTAATCTACTTGGGGAATGGGGCAAAGATTGCACACTAGAATGAATTACTGAACAAATTCAAATTCAAGTAGAAGATGCAGGTATAGATTCAAACATAGGAGAATATGAAATCAACATGTCTAGAGGATGTGAAAGAAAGGTACAGTTGGAATTTTACAAAATGTTGTTTCCTTACAGTTTTGACACTATTAACTATTTTAATATTTTTCATTATATTTGTTTTCACTAAAATAAATGGTCTTTCACAGGCGAGGAAATATCTAGCAATGTGGGCATATGGTCGACATTATTGTGTAGAAAGTGTAGAAGTAAAGAGAAGATCCTTCGATTGTGGCATCATGGTTGACTTCAAGCAATCCAGTCAATCAAGCTCAAAAGATAAGAATATAATTGAAGGGAATCTACAATATGTTGGAAAAATACAAGAAATTATTGAGTTGGATTACCGCTCTTTTAAATGTTGTATTTTTAAGTGTAGATGGTATGAAGCATTTGAGAGGAAACGAAGACATGATACCCATAGTGGATTGTTTTCTATAGATTCCTCATGGTTCTGACCAGAGGATAAGGAGCCTTATGTTCTACAAATTCATTGTGAGCAGGTATTTCCTTAACTCAAACAAGAAGCGGTAGTGATTATTAATCTATTAATTCATAGTTTATTGCGAATATATACATGTGTTTATTAATCAATAAAAATTTATAACATACGTCTAATATATGTATGTCATTCATGTGCAGGTATTTTTCTATGAAGATATTTTGGACCCAAAATGGATATCTTTCATACATTATGATCTAAGATTAAGGCATGTATTTGACGATGCCGTAGTGGATACAAAGCAAAACAATGATGGCCAACAAAATGATGTTGAAGATGGTTATGTTCAAGAACAAGATAAAAACAATCTAGAGTTAGATGATGTTATGGAAGACAACAATATGGATGGTATATAAAATGATTATCCAAATACATCTTGTAACAATATAGATGGTCTACAGTCAAATTTCAATGATGATGAAGATGATGCACGTCAAGATGAGGATGATGATAATATTAAATAATTGAAAGAACATATGAAAATTGACAATTGATACAGTGGATGACATTGTAGCAAAAAATAATGTTAATGACCAAGACTTCTAAATTTTTAGAATTATTTGCAATCCATGTTTAAAAAAGGATGATTCTTATGGCTTAAACTATGAAAATTTTCAGTAATATTATTTGTGTCGATACAAATTACCTATTGCAATATCCTTAAATTGTTTAATCTTTGGTATGAATTGTTGGTAGAAAAAATTAGGATTACTTGGATGCTTCTTCCATTCATTTTGTATCAACATATGTTCATGAAGACACAAAATTTAATAAATGTTAATGCATGTAACTCACAATTATTTAAATAAGCAACTTTTTTAACTTTATTATTTTTAAATAGTTTCCATTTTTATGTTGAACATAATTTTGAACATGTAACTGAAAATATCCACAATAAATGCTTTACTATATCAGCATATTCATTCACATAAGCATAGTATTGAGGCTCAATAACTAATATTCATTCAAATATAAGAAGAAATAAGTATGGAAAACATAAGAAAAATACAAAATGATAACATAGTCATGGAGAATCTCTGATAATAAGATGTTCTATTTCATTAATAAGCTTAAGAGTTACACCAGTAGAGTTTTGGTACACCCTTCCACTCATACCTTTATTATTTTTTATCAAAGTTTATATAGAGATTACATAATATCAACCATAATCCCTAAGCCATTGACCATTAAACTACCTAACCCCTAAGCCCCAAATCACTTATCTTTTGACCCTTAATCCCTTAAACCCTAACCCCTTGTAAATCTTATGAATTTAAATAACATGAAGAAACCACTTTGGAGACAACATAGTAATAGATAAGCATGAAATTTAACACAAAAATTGAACACCAAAATAGATTACCAATTATGAGTAATCTTCTCCATTGTATTGCTTTAAATGATATGCATTAATAACACAACAATTGAACACTAAAAATAGATCACAAAATATACGTAGTTTTCTTCATTATATTGCTTTAAATGATATGCATTAATAACATAGGTCTTTTGATATGAAATGGATGGAATGATATGTTATCTACTTGATTTTCCTAATGGTAATGATATATAATAAAATGAGGCTTTGGTTTCCCCTTTTGTATAGGAAGCTAGAAGCTTCAAGCCTCTTACAAAATGATGCATCTTTTCATAATTATTTAACAAATTGTAAAAAACACAATTAGGAATCTAAACAACTCATAATACTTTCTATGTTATTCAACATGGATACCTTATAACCTCTCTAGATCTAGCAAGGTATGTCCTCTCCATGATGAAGTATCAAATTGTCTAGTCCTTCTGCTTTGATGACTACCCCTATATGCTTAATGTATCTCTAGTCTGACTAATCAACGAATCGATGGCTAACAGATGATTGATATACTATTCTTCAGCATGAGTTTCCACATTATCAATTGTATCTTTCATGTAATATTCCATGTACATTATTTTCTCAAGCTATTTATGTGTATTCTGCAGTACCATTTCTTCATCATTTATTTGTTGTAATGCAAGAGGTAGAAACATGGCTAGCTCATCCTTCCAATCACTTTGTTCTCTGGTATTACCAAGGCTATCAAAGAGTGTTGGGGGCTGATCAAAGTAATCAATATCCACCTTAATTTTGTTGTGATACCTATTATGTGACTCCACCAACTTATTATATGCTTGCAATACTTGATCCTTCATAGCCTTCTCATTGATAATCTCCTCTTTCTTTTCTATCATGATTTGTTGCAATCTCTCATTTTCTATGAGAGCTAAGTGTGTTTGTCTAAATAATTCCCAATATTCATCAATGGGATTCATCATCCTATTGAATCTTACCTTGACTATTTCAAATACAAAATCATACCTGGTGGTCTTTATTTTTATTTCTAGTTCATTACATTTCTTTTGAGCCTTCTCATGGCAGCATTTCCAATAGACGACATATACCATTGCATCCAATACCCTCTTATCATTTTCTAGCCATGGGGAATATAGTTCTAATGAAGATGAGGAAGATATTATGTCTCTGTGACTAGCCACTTCTTTCTTTAGTTTATCATTTTCCCTTACTAATTTCTCAGTTTGTGCCTTATTGAACTTTTCCACATTTATGTTTAACTCTATTGTCTCAATGGGATTAGTATCCCCCACCCCGTGGACCAAGAGGTGTCCAAACATTTGGATTTGATTATTGATAATAGTAGGTCTTTTTTCTTGAGCATACAATGCGAAAATTAGTAAGGTGGCTTTATGCAGATTATACCCTAACCTTGAATACATTTTGTCACTAGCTTCTTCAATTAGGTGCATTATTTTACCTCCTTTTTTTTTAAGCTATTGAACACTATGGCAGATTTAGTGTCCCATCCTAGTAAGAGTAAAACCCCAACCTCTTGTAGCAATTATCTTCCTCTTTCGGGGGTGATAGAATCTAATTCCTTATCTACCTCCTTTCTTAGTTCCTCTAAGGTAGCTTCCTCTTGTTCAGGAGTGGTATCTTTCATTCTCTTTCTCAGCATTCTACTTTTATGTTCATAAACAAATGACTTAAACTCCAGAGTTTTAACAAAATCACTATCAAAGATAAACTCATGTCTGGCCCTAACCCTCACATCATCAGAGAGTTCCTTTGATGTTTCAAATTTGACTATGTTATGTTCCTAGAGTGGCTCATATCATGTGATCACAGGTGCACTTATTTTCTCAACTTCATTATCTTTTGTATCACTTTCCTGTTCATCCCCTTCCTCACTCATGGTTGTATCCATGAGAAACTTACCTCAGGAGTGGCATATGAGGGTATGTAACTAAGGGGCTCCAAATCCTCAGCCTACATTCTTGAGTAAGTCATCTCAGTTGTTTCAAAGAATATTGGGGGCACATCCTTAATAAATTCAACCACATGAGTGATGAGCTACTCAACTCCCTCCAAAGGTTCATGTACCTCATTGAATACTTTTAAGTATGATGGGTTATTTTCTTTCTTTCGTGCCTCAATGAGCATAATCTTGTTATATATGTTCATTCTTTGTTTTTTTGAAGCCTCATCACAATTCATTATCACATCATCAACTGAGAAGAGATGTTCATATCTAGATAACCCTTGTGACAATTTTTCTTTATTGATAAAATTTTGTGTCAAATTTCTTTCTTTTATTTCCCAATGGAAAATTGTAGTGTTCCAATTTGTTGTCAATTTCCTCATATCCTTCACTAGCAACGATTGTAAAATCTCCAAAACATAAAGTAATAGGCATAATGGATTGCTTACTATACCCCTTAAGATGTATTGCATCTGACTTGGCCAACTATCTTATAATCTCTAAATAAGCCAATCTATCTGGAACCCATATATTCTAATCACAATGCAATCATAAAATGTGTACCAATCTCCCCATTTATGGTTCACCTTTTTCATGGGATCCTTCTCTTTTGGTCTCAAAAACCTTTGTATTTCAGGAGACAAGTTATAATCACACGGATGCCCTAACAACTTCAACAATGGTTTCAAAAAATACTCCTCAAAGTATAGAAGATGGGATCTCCCATATCTGCTATCCCATATTGACATCTGAATCCGAACCGGTTTGTTATTTCCATATTCATCTATATCCCTTATTCTCAATTCTTCTCCCCAAAACCCTCCAGCTTATCCTTCATATAAGAGAGTGTATTAACAAGGAGTAATGTTTAAAATTAATGCAATCATTTTTTTATTTAATCCTCTCCATTCATTGGTTTAGAGCATTGGCTAGGTAACTAGCATAATCAAATTGTCTAGCATATTTACTTTGTACATCTACTGTTAGGACCATTGGAGCAATTGAAATGAGAGGTGGAACCTCCACTCCCAATACTTGTCCAACATTGTGATATGTATATTGGAAATATTCTTCAAATAACTCTTCATGAAAGGGAGGGTTTAAGTTGTTGGAAAACCTTTTGAGATGATTTCCTTCCTCTCGAGGCCTGTTTAGTGGTAGTTTCCATCTCTTATAGCTATGTCCATGTGATGATATTTTGTTAAAATGTCTTTCACAGTGAATGGAAAATTCATGGAGTAGTCTAATTGGAAAATAGTGGAGATGAATTCTTTGGTTATAATCATCATTTCAGACCCATCATGTGACCGGATAGTTCATTGTTTAGGGTCATATCTGGTAGCTAGTACCTTAATCAGCTCTACATTGATGAACACATTAGGTACAACCACTTTCCCTAGGTTCAATCTCCACAGATTGCAAATAGGTTGGAACCTATACTCTTTTCTATAATGATACATGAACAACTCATATCCTCTCTTTGGTGTCCATACATCCCCTAAACCTTTCTATTTATCCCACAATCTATCCATGGAAGGGTTCGATTGTGTACTTCTCTTAGGTATTGGCACTGACCCAAGAAATTGGTCAATCAAGTCTTGGTTCAGGAGTCTTTTAGTCTTCTCATTGGTCTCATCTTTTATTTTTTTATTTTTTAGTCTTTGGTGTTCCTGAACTTCCTTCCATTGTCCAAAAATCTAGCTTCTTTTTGTAATTCTTTTACTTTGAAATAAATTTCTTAGCTAGGTTTCGTATACTTGCTTGTGTTGCACTTTCTTCCTTTGTCTTTGAATTGTGCAGCAATGGTGTAGTTCTAGCTTCTTTACTCTGTTCTTTCCTTCCGCAAGCTTTTCTAATTCTCAATGATGGAAATGTGGTTGATTTGAGGTATCCTTCGTTCAGCTCTGGTTCATAAATTTCCTACTTTCTCTCAATCTTATCATCAGGGATAATATTTAATTTGAATATCTCAATGATATCTTCCGGCTATCACATCAATTGAAAATAACCACCATCGTTGCATCAGATGGACTATGGTTTTACATTCGTCGATATCCACTTTTCTCATCGATGAACTAGTACATTTTTATCTTTCCTTCGGGGCATCAATTGGGCACCATATATTGTCTCCTCGATATACTTTAGTTTCTCTGATATCCTTCCTTGGTTTATATTTTATTATTCATGGTATGGCTTTTCTCTTTATGAAATATCGGATTATCGGGGGAACCATTTTTCATATTCCATTGATAGGTATCATTCCTCTCAATACCTTTTTCCCTTGATTGTTTTATCGTTGTATCAGCAGAACCAAGTTTTTGTTAGCTCAACAACCCCCTGTTCCCTCGATACACTTCTCGTTGCATGTTTGTTATTAAACATATTTATTATGTAATGCATCGGTCCATCGGTGGGATATAGTGTCACTTCTCCCTACTATGTTGTGGTGTTACCAATGTGTTTTTCTTGGGATTTTGAGGGGAAAATAATGTATGCTCTATCAATGTGTGTTAATCACTCTGATGAATCCATCTTAGTTAGATTTTTCGTTCTATCGAGGGAACCATATTAGGAGTTCGCCCGATAGAGATTTGTCACACCGATAATGTATATTGTATGATTTTCCTTCATCAGTTCATCATTGAGACTATAATGAGAGTCCCCCTGATGTGGTATTGTCATGTCAATAGTGTTGAGTAAATACTTTTAGAAAGGGGTATGGAATCCATGTAATTTTGGACTCATTGATGGATGTGGTAGTATGAGTTATGAAATAGATCTTGTCACACAATTTTTTGCATTTCAAGTCAATCATAAAATCAGAGGCAATAGATCTTTTGATGTGGGTGGAATGTGGATGAAAATGAAGATTGGTGGATACTAAGGTAGGATTTTTTTAGCCCTAACACAATCCATGTTTAAAAAAGGATGATTCTTATGGCCTAAACTTTGAAATGCTTTAGTAATATTGTTTGTGTCAATACAAATTACCTATTGCAATATCCTTAAATTGTTTAATCTTTGGTATGAATTGTTGGTAGAAAAAATTAGGATTACTTGGATACTTTTTCCATTCATTTTTTATCAACATATGTTCATGAAGACACAAAATTTAATCAAATATTAATGCACGTAAATCACAATTATTTAAATAAGAAACTTTGTTAACTTTATTTTTTTTAAATAGTTTCCATTTTTATGTTGAACATAATTTTGAACATGTAACTGAAAACATCCACAGTAAATGCTTTACTATATCAACATATTCATTCACATAAGCA
The DNA here is from genome assembly GCA_007258455.2 of Sequoia sempervirens. Classification (NCBI taxonomy): domain Eukaryota; kingdom Viridiplantae; phylum Streptophyta; class Pinopsida; order Cupressales; family Cupressaceae; genus Sequoia; species Sequoia sempervirens. The sequence goes on along the minus strand of VDFB02047230.1, from coordinate 405,225,862 downwards.
CAATATTGAGGCTCAATATTTGGTATTCATTCAAATATAAGAAAAAATAAGTATGGAAACCATAAGAAAAATACAGAATTATAACACAATCATGGAAAGTCTTTGATAATAAGATGTTCTCCATTATATTTCCCTAGTTAAACCCTAATCCCTCAACCCCTATACCCTCTTCCCTATACATTGGACCCTAAACTCTAATCCCTCAACCATATATCCTCAACCTCTATACCCTCTACCCTATACATTGGACCCTCAATCCTAATCCCTCAACCATATACCCTCAACCCTCTACCCTCAACCTTAAACTCTCAAGCCTCAACCATTAAACCCTCTACCCTCTACCATCTACCCTATACATTAAACCCTCAAACCTCAATTCTCAACCCTCAATCCTTAATCCCTCAACCCTCAACCCTTAAACCCTAAACCCTCGACCCCTATACCCTCTACCCTCTAGACTGGAACCTCAACCCTAATCCATCAACCATATACCCTCAAACCTAGCTATACCCTAAACCCTCTACCCTCTACCCTCAACCCTCAACCCTAAACCCTTAAACCCTAAATTGGTCTTAAACCTTCTACCCTCAAACCTAATCCCTCGACCCTATACCCTCAACCCAATACCCTAAACCATCAACCCCATAGGTTCTCAACCATCTACCCTATACATTGTATCCTCAACCCTCATATATATATCTATGTCCCTACCTTCTCTTATATCCTTCTCTCTATCTCACTTCTCCCTCCATCTCTCCCTCCATCCATCCCTCCCTCTCTACCCTAATCCCTTAAACCTATACCCTCAACCCTTAAACCCTTAAACACTCAACCCTAATTAACCCTCAATCCTCAACCGTTAAACCCTCTACCCTCTACCCTCAACCCAACACCCTCTACCCTCATCCCTAATCCCTCAACCTTTAAACCCTTAAACCCTTAAACCCAAGTAAAATTTCTACCCTAAATATCCCTCAACCCTCAACCATTAATCCCTCATCCCTTAAACCCTTTATCCTCTACCCTCTACCCTCAACCCTTAAACCCTAATCCCTCAACCCCTATACCCTCAACCGGCCTCTACCCTCAACCCTTAAACCGTAAACCATTACACCCTCTACCCTCTAACCTATACATTAAACCACCCTCAACCCTTAATATGCACAAAGTACTATGGTAAAGGAAAAATTTGCTTTGTTTATGATTATTTGGAGGAATAAATGGGTATATAGAAAGAGAATGTTGGTGACAGTATGGATCTTGTCACACAAATTGTTGCATTTCATGTTAAATACAATGAAAATATTAGGTTGGAGGATTATGGTATAGGTTTGAGGGTATATTGTTGAAGGATTAGGTTGAGGTTCCAGTGTATAGGGTAGAGGGTATAGGGATTGAGGGTTTAAGGTTTAAGGGTTGAGGGTTTAATATATATGGTAGAGGGTGTTGGACACTAGGAACACAGAGAGGGGGGGTGAATCAGTGTTCCATACTATTTGATTTTCAAATCAGATCTAAAACTATCAACAATAGTAATTGAACTTATAACAACATCCACAACACATAAACAAATGGAAACATGCAATCACATTAATGAACACCATAACACTAGATATTTTTACATGGAAACCCTGTTAGGGGAAAAACCACAGTGGAGATTAATCCACAATGTATACCCAATTAAAAGTATGAGAAAAAGAGGGGAATGCACTTGCATTTAGGTGCACTGCCTAGAGCTCACCGCCTTACAAGGTATAATTGAAATTACAATGAAATGTTGAACTAAGAATACAACATCTAAAAATTCTTGGAATCGGTTCCGATGAAGTTCATGATTAGATTCTGGATCTTTGACTAGTTTGCACTTCTATTCTATTGTACTCTGCTCTGCTCTACTCTGTTTTGCTTTGCTCTTCTTAGCATATATAAAACTTCTTTTCCCTCATATAACTGATCTAACCTTTTTTGCTCTCTTCTTGATACACATAAAATTCTATATATACACAACTACTTAACACCACACACAAAATGTTTTTTTGATCTCCTATATATATACCTACTAATCAGGAATTCATTAAATGTTGGCTTCACAAAAAAATATAATATACTTCCTTATGTCAGCTCAAATCATCAATTAGAATTGATGCGTACCCACATAAGTTGGCTAGAATATAGTAGGAACCCAAAACAAAGTTCCAAACGTAAGAAATAACTAAATACATGCTCCACATACATCTGTGATACGCCATAAAAAATATTTCAGCTATAATGAGAGAATAAACCATGAATCATACTACCAAACCTCTTAACTCGAACTCTGACTAATGAGACACTACAAAAATCACTAGTAGGATGGTATACATGCTATGAAAACTTCCTTGGAGATCCACACCACAAAATAGTGATCCAGTGAAGTGATCAGATCAACTTGTCAACCAGATGTCCTATTCTTCATTCTCTCTATTGGTAGATTACAAAATCTTACTTCCCTTACCAGTAGGAGAAATACTAAAACTATGGACCTACTGCTGACTCTAGTTGCAATCAATGAAAACACAAGTAGCTAAAAAAATCTCTTCAAAGTCATATGCCAACAATCCCCCCCTTTGGCATTGATGGAAACACTTAGTGAAAAATTGACTAAGTGTCAAAACCAAAAACTCAACAAAACCAAAATTGTTGCTCCCTCTTAGATGTCAAAGAAATTTTTCACTACATTCTCTCCCCCTTTGAAATCAATGACAAACCTTCTATACTTCCACTCTACACTTCTTTACTTATTCTCTCCCCTTTGCAAAATAGAGAGTTGGATCAAAATTTGAGAAACTACTGCAAAAATTAGAAGATTATTTTATACTTAGTTTTAATTTCTAGAAATAATTTCTTCCAAGAGTCTACTACAATCCCAATAGCTATAATAAAGTTGTTATTCTCTGATGTCCTATTGATAATATGGACAAGGGATTCAGAAATGGTGATAGCTTCTTCTAGCTTTTCTCTTGTCTTTAGCACTTCAATCATTTGCTCTAGTTTACCTTTAGTCAGGTCTTTTACTCTCCAGAAGGTGTCCATGAGAGTATTTCTAGCAAAGTGAACCTTTGCATGCTCAACTTGCAGACCATGAACCTTTTTCTTAACCTTTCTATCCTTATCCAAAAACATACTGCAGTCCTATCCAATTCTGACAAGCTCTTTTTCAATTTCCTCCAACTTATCCTTGTACTTGCCGACCACATGAGGCCACTTAAGATAGTAATTGAAAACTTTATTGTCCGAATCAATGCACTGTCTCAGCACATTCATTTTCTTCTTTAGCTTAGCAAGAGATAGCCTAAACTATATCTTCAAATGGGAAATTATTTCCTCCTCTTTCCTATCCAGAGGCACAAATTCCATAGCCTCCTTAACACACTCAATCAGTTCTTCTGGGAGAACATCCTGCTGACTCTCCAATTATATATTGTTATTAGAAAATTATCTTCCCAAAGTTTTCTCAATGACATCCTACTCATAGGATGGTCCATTCAACCATATATCAGTTATCTTTTGCATTCCATCCTCATCTTGAATAATCTACAATATCTTTTCTTTAAAGAGAGCACCTTCATCATCACTCTCTTCTGCAATTTCCACAATCGGTTCAACTAGTTTTGCTTCTTCTCTTGGAGTATATTCCTCAAAGTCTTCATCGACTATATCCACAACCATTTGTCCTTTCCCTTTTTCTTCAACTCTTGTTGGCATGGGTGTTGGAGGGACACCAGTCAAATCTCTTCCTCTCTTTTGCTTTTTCTCTGCCTTTCTAGAGGATGATCCAACTTTAGTTATTTTTACCGGAAGAGGGATAACACTTGCACCAAACCTCTTTAACAACTTCCTAAAGAAGTTTTCATAAACTCTTTCACCATTTTCAAAAGAGTTGAAATGTTCAAAAATTTGCTTGTAGACTGGTATATTTTCTGTCCACATAATATTGTCATTTAGAGGAAAAAAATTTAGAAAATACATCATAATGCATATTGAAAGGTTCCAAACCTGAAGGAGTAGTCTATATCCTTTGTTAATTGTACATTCTCCATCAGTTGATCCTTCATCAGACTACATAGGTCAAAGTCTTCATTTTCTATTTTCATTTTATGAGCGATATATAAAACACCTGTCGAGGTTGATCCTTCTCAGTTTCTAAAGAAGATATTATATGAGATTCCATGTGCAACATACCTTGTCAAAGGATCTTTAATCGATTAAATTATCAGAGCTTTCTAATCTCCCCTTATTCCAGTTAAGGCTTCGACCTCAACATTTTGAATCAATTTCTTCTTCAGAATATTACCAACATTGCACAACCTGTTAGATTCTTCATTACATCCTCTGAGATTTGATAGGGTTTATCCAAAGTGAGGATATCATTGTCCAATTTGTTTAAGATAAACCAAACTACCTTTGCATTGATGAAATGAGGGAATTCATTCCATATATCCAAATTCTTATGCTTCGATCCTCTAAGCTTCCTTAATTTGGTGGGAGATAATAGATTTCTTTCATCTCTAACTTTTTGACTGTTATACTCATCCATATTTATTGTTCCTTTAATTTTTTTCATTTCTTGTACCAAGCAGGGTTCTACCGATCACCAAATAAGTGTGAATTTTTTGAGCAATAGGAATACCTGGTGAATTCTCCCCTAAAATGACTTTTCACTCCTTTGAAATTTTGCTTAAAAAAAATCTCTCCAACTATTCTCCTTCAATGCATTATGATGAATTAGGGTTCCAAGTTCCCTTTTCTATAACTTTTCATACTTAACTTCCTACCTCATTAAATGTGTTTCCCTAGAAGTTCCAGTTACACTGTGAACTCAAACAGTAAGTGAAGAATCTGACTTCAAACTTTCAACTTTTCATCCAACATAGCAAATGATTACAGATACATTTTTCAAAGAATAACACAACTGCTAATGGCATCTGGCGATTCAAGGCCAACTATACATGGGAGGGAAAAGGATTTTTCATGAGAAACTCCCCCTAGGCCTCTGGCCTGAAATCAATTGCTAGAAGAATTACCGAAGGGAGCTTCCGATACAACCTTATTGCCTTCATCAGATTCACTTTTCTTTACACATGTCTTCTTCATCTAATCTCTTATCTCTTCTACAAATTCCTTTTCCAACTTTGTTGTCTTTCTGTGAATTTCTCCCTTGATAAACCAAACCTCTTTTATTCATGCTTTTGTTCCTACAAAATCTTGCAATGTTCCCAAGTTTGTTGCAATTGTATCATACCATATTTTTCCATCTGTACCATCCATTCCATTGATTTCCTCCTGATTTTCATTGATTAGAAACATTTCCAAATCTTCCATAGGTATAGCATTTAATGTTACTTGCACTGACAAACATACTTTTACATTCTAATGCCTTATGACCAAACTTCTTGCATTTAAAACACTGACCAGAAAATGATGGGGTGCTAAAGTTTATCTTTCTTCTACACTAAGAAGCCATATGTCCAAATTTATTGCAAAGAAAGCAATATCCATTAAATTTTTGAGCATTGGGTTGCCTTACTAGATGTCTTGTTCCTTTTTTCTTCTGTTCAGATCCAGAGCTCTCTCCCTCCTCATGGCCAAGACCTCGCTTGTCATTTGTCTCCTTTTGTGCCTTAGTTATCTCATCAAGCTGGGTAGAACTTATCCTAAACTTCTCCTTGAATTCATTTGTTGTAGTAAGCTCATTTCTGAGAATAACTGTCTGTCTCTCAAGTTCTTGTTCATTGTTTCGGGATTGCTGCAGTTCAATTTCTAGCTAAATGAATTCACTATTAACTCTACTACATTCTTTAGATTTTTCTTTCAAGGACTAGGCCAAATTCTCCTCTTTCTTCTTTCTTTCTTCAATCTCTTTGGTTAACTTTATTGCCACAGATTCCATTTCAAGCTTTAGAGCAACATTGTCCTTAGCAAGCTTTTCACATTCTTCTGTTATTTCTCTTAGGTTTTGATTTAGATGGACATCATTCAGACCTTTTCTTTCTTTCTACTTCAACTGATCACATAGTTCCTTCCTCTTTTCCCTTGACTCATTTATCTTATCCTTTAGTGATTGAATGAATTTTTTGGCAGTTGCAAGATTTTCTTTTAGTTCCATGACTTCTACTTTAGACTGATCAAGATCATCTAGTGCCACCATAAGTACTATTGAAGACCACCATCATCCATTGTAATTCAAGATCCACCTCAAGTTGTTAAACTCTAGAAGAGGAACCTACTTTGATACCAATTATTGGACACTAGGAACATTGAGAGGGGGGGTGAATCAGTGTTCCATACTATTTTATTTTCAAATCAGATCTAAAACTATCAACAACAGTAATTGAACTTATAATAGTATCCACAACACATAAATAAATGGAAACATGCAATCACATTAATGAACACCATAACACTAGATATTTTTACGTGGAAATCCTGTTAGGGGAAAAACCATGGTGGAGATTAATCCACAATGTATACCCTATTAAAAGTATGAGAAAAAGAGGGGAATGCACTTGCATTCAAGCACACTGCCTAGAGCTCACTGCTCAAGAGAGAAAGGCTCACTTCCTTACAAGGTATAATTGAAATTACAATGAAATGTTGAACTGAGAATACAACATCTACAAATGCCTAGAATCAATTCCGATGAAGTTCATGATCAGATTCTAGATCTTTGACCAGTTTGCACTTTTGTTCTACTATGCTCTACTTTGCTCTGTTTTGCTCTACTCTGTTTAGCGTATAAAAATTTTCTGGCCTCATATAATTGATCTATCCTTTTTCACTCTCTTCTTAATGCACATACACTTCTATATCTACACAACTACTTAACACCACACACAAAATGTTTTTCCGATCTCCTATATATATAGCCACTAATCAGGAATTCATTATATGTCGGCTTCACAACAAAATATAATATTCTTGTTGCTTATGTTGGCTCAAATCATCAATTATAATTGATGTGTACCCACACAAGTCGGCTAGACTATAGTAGGGACCCAAAAAAAAATCCAAACATAAGAAATAACTAAATACATAATCCACATACATTTGTGATACACCATATAAAACATGTCAGCTATAACAAGAGAATAAACCATGAATCATACTATCGAACCTCTTAACTCGAACTCCGACTAATGCGACACCACAAAACTCACCAATAGGATGATATACATGCTAGGAAAAATTCCCTGGAGATCAACACCACATAATAGTGATTTGGTGAAGTGATTAGATCAGCTTGTCAACAGATGTCTTGTTCTTCATTCTTTCTGTTGGTAGATTACATAATATTATTTCCCTTACTGGTAGGAGCAATACTTACACTATGGACCATACTGCTGACTCTAGTTGCCATCAATGACAACACAAGTAGCCAAAAACAATCTCTTCAAATCCATATTCCAATAGAGGGTAGAGTGTAGATGGTTTAAGGGTTTAGGGTTTAATGGTTGAGGGTTTAAGGTTGAGGGTAGAGGATTGAGGGTATAGGGTTGAGGGCCCAATGTATAGGGTAGAGGGTATAGAGATTAAGGGATTACGGTTTAAGGGTTGATGGTTGAGGGTAGAGGATAGAGGGTTGATGGTTTTAGGGTTGAGGGATTAATGGTTGAGGGTTGAGGGATTAGGGTAGAGAGTTTGCTTGGGTTTAATGGTTTAAGGGTTGAGGGTTGAGGGTAGAGGGTCGTAGAGAAGGGTTTAGGGTTTAAGGGTTGAGGGTTTAGGGTTTAGGTGAGGTTTAAGGGTTTAAGGGTTGATGGTTTAGGGATTAGGGTAGAGAAGGAGGGAGGGATGGAGCAAGAGATGGAGGGAGAAGTGAGAAGAGGGAGGGATCCAAGTGAGGACAATAGAGGGGGGTGAGGGATGGGTGAGGCAGGTTATAGGTTGAGGGATTAGGTGAGGGTAGAGGGTAGAAGGTTTAAGGGTTTAGGGTCTAGGGTTTAGGGTTGATGGTTAAGGGTTGAGGTTAGAGCATTTATGGTATAGGTTTGTGGGTATATGGTTGAAGGATTAGGGTTGAGGGTCCAATGTATATGGTAGAGGGTATATGGGTTGAGGGTTTAGGGTTTAAGGTTGAGGGTTGAGGGTTGAGGGGTTAGGGTTGAGGATTGAGGGATCTTTTGATGCAAGTGAAATGTAGGCAAGCAATTGAAGGCCAGTGAATATTGGGGAAGGATTTTTTGTTCTAACACCCCTAATCCCTTAACCCTTAATCCTTGCTAGATCAAAACAATTGAGCCCTCAATTAGGTGCTAAATTAGGTGCTAAACTAGGCTCTAAAGTAGGTGCTAGTTGGTGCTAATCTAGGCACTAATTTGGGAGCTATAGTTGGCACTAATTTGGGTGCTATAGTCAGTGCTATAGTTGACACTAATATAGGTGATAATTTGTACCTAAATTAGTACCTACTTGTGATCAGCGCAAAAAATGCCAAAAATAGTGCCATCCCAATAAATAGCACCGACTTTTCCAAAAAATTGGAGAAAAATACATTAAAACAATGGGTGGAAGCAAAAAAGGGAGCTAATCATAGGGTTTTTTTGTAGTGGTAGAACACCATCAATCTCCCTCACTCTATCACCATGGAATCAAATCCTAACTATTCCATGGTCAACAATTTTTAGGTGAGTCATCACTCAAATATACCTTCCCACCATTATACTCCTCATACTTCGAGAACCAACCTCTGTGAGAGGTCCTGTGGAAAGAGGCACCTAAGTGAATCAACCACACATCTTCTAATGCATGTGTTACCAAGGAAATAAAAAATGCATCTACATAATCCTGAGAGGATTTATAATATTTAGAATTGGAGAAAGACTTGTTTTTTCTTCCTCCTTGCAATCTTTGCAAAAATGACCATATTTTTTGTAGTTCCAAGATTTTTCCTTGGAATTTTTCCAGGAGACTTAGATCTCCCTGAATACTTGGACTTATACTTCTTGTCCTTTTCTTTCCTTTATCCTTTGATCTACCATGAAAAAAGAGGGTCTCCTTAGCCATCTCAGAAGACTTCTTTTGCATCTCTTCAGATAACAACGAAGAAACCACATCTTCCATCTTGAAAGTGGTTATTGTGCATCCAATAGCTATCACCAACTGGTCCCAAGATTCCAACAATAAATAAAGTAATAACATGCAATTGTCATTGTCATCAATCTTCACACCAACAAAACCTAGTTGAGCCACTAGTAGATTGAATGCATTTGGGTGATCAACAATTGGTCTTCCTTCCTCCATCCTCAGAGAATATAAATTATTTCTTAGGAAAAGCTTATTCACCAAGGATTTCCCTTTATAAATGTCACCAAGCTTCTTCCAAATACTGGTTGTAGTCTTCTTCTCATGGACATTCAAGAGCACAAAATTAGCCAAACAGAGTCTTATCAGACCCTTGGCTTTTTTATCTATTAAATCCCAATCATCTTGGGAAGTTTTTGTCGGTTTTGTATTGGATATTACAACCCATAGATCTCTATCTATGAGCATATCCTACATTTTGAGTTTCCATAACTCAAAATTGTTGTCACTAAATTCTTTCATATATATTCTTTCATTTGTGCTTGACATCTTAAAGTTGTAAACAAAATTTTAAAGTTCTCTCTGCAATAACTCCCACTAAATCTAGATATTCATAAAGAAACCCAACCCTTCTAACCTTCCAAGGATAACAAAGTTGGATAGGCTATGATACCAAATGAAAGGAAAGAGGACTGCAAAAACACTTCCCTAATGCAAATCAGTCAGCGAAGAGGTTGCAAAACTTTTTTTCAAATCTTTAAATATTCACAGTTTCTTTAAGACTACACATGCATTTAGTTATTTAATTTCAGATTTAAACCATAAAACACATAACACAAAATTTATGTGAAAAAACCCTTTTGGGAAAAAAACCCACACACCAAATCATGGATCAATTGTATTTTAGTAATATGGAAATTACATGTAATATGTAGAGTTTATGCTCTTGTAGGTGTAGTTTCACTATGATACAAATCTAGAGTGAATCTATCATCATAATGACATCTTATAAATTACAATCAAGCACACTACACAAAAGCACTAATGAATAAATAAATACATCTCATACATGGGTGTTGATTTGTTTTGTGTTTCAATCTCTCAATCTCTACATGCAAGTTAAAAATCAACAACATGCATGAGTCCCAATTGACCCGATTAGAAACCTATCAAACATGCACATACATGCACCAACATGCAACAACATGTAAGCACATGCCAGGATTATAGCTCCAAAAATAAAGCAACCTCATATGCTAGGTGCCCCATAGAGAAAATCATATTTACTACCAAAATATAACTCACCCACAACTCCAAGTCACTCTGAGTGAAAACTCAACCTCCATTAAGAAAGTTTCCTCTCCAAGCTTTATTCAACAAGTCAAAAACATGCCACATGGCATCTAGGTGCACCTCCTATTGGTTTTCAGAATTTGCAATGCTCAAATGAGCACCTAGGTGACAAGTGTCACCTTTCCTTGTCTCCACTTTTCTAAAGAGATAAACTTGCACACAAGTGAACCCCACCAATGCTTGTTTCCAAAACCAACTGCCACATGTCAACATGCTACCCATTCTATTGGGTTTAATTCATGATTTGTTCCCAATTGAGAACCCATGTGGCATGTGTCACAATAGTGCACTCCATAGCTTGCATGTAGGATGCCAACTCCCCGTTGGGTCCCACAAAGTAACTTAACAATTTGGAAACAAACATTATTGCTTTTAATAAATAAATTCAACAACTTAGGGGAAAATAATTAATTAAATAATCATGGGGACTCACTAAAGTTGAGACACCTTAATCCCAACAAAATTGATGCTTGATTTGAATTCTCACAAGTGTTAATACTCACAAAAAAATAAACATGAAACATAAACAAACTCACATGACCATATGATGTATTTCCAACATGATGCTTGACTTGAAATAATGTTGCTGCAATTTTGTTTTTGATTGCTTAATTGCTCAATTCAAAAGGCTAAGATTTCTTCCCAAAAATAATAGCTCTTGTTAGGTGTGCTTAGGATTTCAAATGATGAAAAAGACTTTTATTTGTATGTGTTGTGTGGTATCACAACATGCCCCATTTTACCCCTTGGAAAAATGTGGACCGATTTTTTTTCCTTTTCCTCAGCTTCTCTTTTGTTTTTGCTTGCTTCAACATTGTTTTGTTGCTCAGCTGGTTGTTGATTTCTCTTTCACTTTCACTTGGCCTTTTTTTGTTATATCCTTTTGCTTCCTGGATTTGGTGTTTCGGTCTTCTCACAATGTTTAATATGTTACTAGAAACCAAAGTCTCAGAGTCTTGCATTTGTGTCAAGGGAATTTGTATCTTCATATGATTCTAGTTCCGCCTAGTATTTCACTAACTAGAAAGTTGTCAATCTTGATAATTTCCCTTTTACCAGATTCGGGTATTTTATTGTTTCCTTTTTTGAAAGTCAAAAACTAGAGTCTGTTTTGAAATTTGTTGATTTATCTTTTAGACTTAGTTTCAGGTTTTTTTTCTCTCATTCCAATTTTTCTTTCTCTTTCCTTAGAGAGTATTTCTTGGATCTTGGTGTTTTTTTTTTCTTCAAATGCAATAGCTGAAAGCTTTAATCCTAGTGATCATAAATTGATCGCATATCTTTAATGAAATATACCTTACAAAGAATCAACGTGACATTTGATTGCCACATATAATCACCGCATCATCTTCCTTCACAAATAGTGAGTCAACACATAAATCTAGGTGTTTGTGATTTGCACCATAATCCGTAATGATTGCACCTCTATTCTAGGAATTAATGTGAAATAATAGGTAATTAATGAAGGTGGCAGACTACCTATATACTTGGCACCACCTCAAGCATGCAATTTATTTTTCAACACTCCACTTCGCATCATATTGCAAATTTTCTAAGGACATTAAATTAACGAAACAACATTGGCATGCAAGGAGAGGTAAATTTCAAAAAACCAAGACATAGCTACCGAGGGTTTTGAAGTTGCATTTTGAAAGATCACCATTATTAACTAGAACCAGGTATGTTTCGAATAACTGATACTTTTTTAAGTATTTCTCAAGCTATGAAATCTTGATAATGGTATTTCCATTCAGAAATTGAAATCTTAATTATTCTCTAATTTTATAAATTTGATAAAAAAAAATAAAATTTTATATAACATAAGTTTTTGTTAAATTTAACCCTAACTCACACACAAGACACATATTTTGAAAATTTGTAGAGCACATTATATACAAAATGATCACTTCTGACACAAGGGAAGAAGATGAATTCAAGTATTGCAATTTGCAAGTCGTACCCATCAACATAGTGGCTACAGACACTCATATGGGATAGTGTTCCGACATTGAAATTTGTTCACGACTATTGCAAGAGAATACTTCTCAATGCACCAAGAATGTTGTGGCAAATGGGTTACTTCCTGTAGGAGGGTTTCCATCAGCAATGTAGGCTCTTGAATTAGTTATGCAATGTATAAATCATTACAACCCAACCAAGAGGATTGTTGAGAAAGAAGGGAGAATTTACACAGACCTTCCTAAGAAAGGAATCATATACACATTTGGTCTCCCCATTTACACAAATATGTTCAATGTTGACATGAAGGCTAAATCCAGGACATAATGAAGCACTGAAGAGCTTAATAGAAAAATTATGTGCACCCAATGCTTCCAACAACAAATTACACAACACACCAAGGTAATTCAAAGGTCTATGTTTATACAAGAAATGCCAAATATTGTAACTTTGTTAAGCAAAGTGGCTGGTTTAGGAGTCGCAAGAAAATTCAAACCTTGGATGTTTGTGATAATATCCTGCATGATAGAGGGTCATGTGGAATTGCAATGGGGAAAACTGATGAGTGACATACTACATGAATAGATTACTACATTTTCCAAAACCAGATGCTTCTACATGTCATCGTATGTTATTTATTCTTATGCTATGAGATCCAGTAAACAAGGGTTGAGACAGGTTGGTACTCTAGGCATAAAGGTTTGTAACAGTTTGATATATGCACATCTACCCCAAATCACCATACATGGGTATAAATATGATTATAGGAAAGTTAATTATTTGTTCTCCATGAAATTGGTAAGAACAATGGAAGGTGATAAAGCTAAAACATTATCCTTGGAAGCACAAAGTGTCATTCGGCCAATGGGAGGTTGGTACATACAGTTCCCAACTAACTCCTACATTAGAGTGGAGGAATTTGATGGACACCCATTCATGTTGCCCAAGTATCCTATAGATAAAATTATATTATTGGAACTGGTGAGATAGTTAAAACCATCTCAAGCTCTATATAGCCATGCTCGCAAAAAGGCCTCTTTTAAATTTCCCATTACAATAGGAAATTTTAAGTGTAGTGCAATTAAAGTAACTGATTTGTGTGAAGAACTGAGGACATACCATTTTGAAGAGTTCCCAATCTAGAGAGTGTATTATGATATTGAAGGAAATATTTCTCAAAAGCTATTTTTCGTGCTCGTGTGCCACATTTAGATGAATATTAGCTTAACTGTGAAGACGAGCATGTGGTAAGAAGAAGAAAATATGAAAGAATGTCTCTAATATTTTCTCAAATGCTCAAGCTTTATGATATCCTAGATTAGCTAGATGAAGATGATGGCTAGGTGTTCAACCAATTCTAAAATGATGACAGGGTATGTAATGAACCAATCCCAAACCCAAGTGTTGATGATGAAGATATGACATCAATTGATTAGTTCACCAGACTAGTCTTAAGGTATACTCAACATTGGATTGATGATTTTTGCAAAGGTTTGAGAGAAAGGGGAATTGAGCCTATCTTCTTAGAAGATAAAAGAAGGAATCAAAGAGATGAGACAACATTTGAAAGTGCAGAGCCTACCAAGAAGAAAAGAAAGACTAGTAAGGTGGCTCCAGGTATTAGAATTGAAGAAAGAATCCCTAAAATTACAAAACAAGAAGTTCCCATAAAACCATATGCTATATAGAAAGATACACAGATAGATAAAGATAAATCAAAAGTGATACCTAAAGGTGCATCTTCCTCTATAGCTAAACCCAGAACAAGAGTGGTTATTGATGAAGGAACAGGAGCAACAAAAAATGTTTGTGCACAAACCAGGTCTACATCTCAAAGGGCTGTAGCGTTGTTTACCTCTCCCCCTTCTGATAATATGGCTAGGATGAAATAAGCATTGGGAGGGACTCCTATCACTTTAGAGGAAATCTCTAAATAATTTCAAGCTAGAATTAAAGAACAGGTGGATAAATGGGGTGCTATGTGGGAGAAAAAGAAAGAAAATAAGTCTAAAGACAAACCAATGGTACATCGAGTGATAAAAAATTCAAGATCAAGGTTCTAACCCCATAAATGTTTTAGAAGAAGATTTTATTCAAGGAACGCTCACCTTAGAGGCAGAAAACCCTAGCGTACTTGAAGTGGAAACAAGGGAAACTATACAGTAGGATCCTATTGATGAAAGAATTGTTGAGGATACTCTTGATTCCCAGCCTTCACTTGGGAATGTGCCAAATATTAGTAAACATTTGTAGGTCTTTGAAGAACTAGAGAAAGGCCATGCTAAAATTGAAATTGAAATTGTAGAAGAGGAAGCTACACAATTTATAGGAGATGGGATTGAAAATGAAGAGAATCCTAGTGTAGCAGTAAATAAAGAAGATAATGTTCAGAGAAATGAAGTAGAAAATATGTATAGATAGGAAAATATAAGTCTCCAAATAGAGGAGGAAGTGTCAAACCCTACCAATCCCAAATTTATTCTAGATATCATTGAAGAAATTCCCATTTCAAAAAATGTGACAAGTCAAAGAGAAGAAGTTCCTAAAACAAGTAGAAAACAAGAACAAAGAAATGTTATAGAGGTACAACAAGATGATGATACATCAGATTGGCTAATCAAGGAATTAGCTTCTCCAATGGAAGTGTAAGTATTACCTCTGAATCTTAATAATTTTATACAAGAGGTAGATACTCCTAAACCTAGGCATTGAGCAAAGGCAAAGCATGTCATACAGAGAAATGCAGATGGCAAAAGAACTATTCAGATAGCTACTCCAAGAGTTGATAAGTACAAACATGAAATAATGCCTAAGGAGTATAAGATAACAAGCATTAACCTTGGACACTCATCTTGGCAGCAAGAGTTAGAGGAAATAAAAGTGAATTTAAATGTTACTATTGCCATAGTACATAAATAAAAATAGAAGAAAAGAGAATTGAAAGAACGGGTTGCTACCTTGAAACATTTTATTAAGTCATTAACTTTATCTAGTCAAGATCAAGTTGAACTGCCCCAACATTTGATGTTGATGTCACAAGAGCAAGTAGATGCAATTGCAGAAATTCGCCATAAAATGAACATGTTTGACGAATGGATTGAGTACTAGGTAAAGAAATTAGAATAATTTATTACAGATCCAATAGGGAAGTACAAGGAAGCATACCATCATTCAAAGAAATCAAAAAGATTTGAAGACGAATGTAGATTTCACCATGAGCAAGTCATTGAAGAAAAGTCAAACATTGAAATTCTCATGCAGTCAGATATCTAAGAGTTAATACAGAGTGATGTAATATCAAGACATGAACTTCTATTGCTATAAAAATGGAAGAAATAGTTGAAATGGGAAGGTGACATGGTAATACCATGTATTGAAGGATTTGAAAAGGTCACCGTTGAGTGGAAAAAATTGATTAGTGAAAATCAAGACTTCATTGAAGTACTAACATGTCAAGGTTTTGATCCCCAAAAATTAGGACAAGAAGGAAAAGAAGCTAAAGCCTTCAAGGAATGGATAAAAATAATAAATAGAGATTTTATTCAATTTTTGATGTGGGAAGTCATTGATGAGATAATACAATGCATAAATATTATGGTCAAGTATGAAGCAGACAAAGCACAGAAGAGTGATATCATGCTCCAAGTAACTAAAGAATATATTAGGCTCAAGCTCACTTGGAGAGCAATACAAAGTATTTCAAAAGAATGCATGCATCAAGTATTAAGTGCTTTCCAAGAGTATAATTCAAAGAAAGGTGAAGGAAGAATCTTGGAGCCTGAATCATGAGAGAAACAAGAGAACCGGATACCAGATACCAGAAGTGTGATGAAGTTTATTTTGTTTCAATTTTGAGTTTGCAAGTTGATCTCGGTCCCGGTAGATGTTACTTATCCTGGTGTTTTGGAAAGAACCTAATAGCCTTGACAAATGTAAAGTGGTCATGTTGGACTATGAAGAAAGTGTTGCTTCACATGAAATGAAAGCCTTGATTTATTCTAGAATGTTCTTGATGATAGTTGGCAAATGCCACGTGCCACATTTTAATTTGTTATTTCTGATTCTCTGAATAGACTCTTAAGTTGAACTTTTGGGGCCTTATTTCTATAAAAGGCTATCTCCTCCCTCATTTTTATTTTAAGTTCAGAATTTTTGGATGTCAGAGGAGCATAAACTTTTAAGTTTTGTTCTTTTTTCCTATTTTCTAAACCATTCTGGCATAAAACTTTGTATGCATGTAAAAATTAATTAATATTAGAAATTATTAGATAGCTACCTATCTCAGTATCTTTTGTACTTGGTTTTGTTAGTTCAGTTGAACAAGACTATATGTTGCATTGTTTAAAGGTGCATATAGAACCTACTCAGTGTCCAGAAACGAAACCCTTCTCTTTAAAAGCTTGCACTGTTTTATATGTAGTTGTGAAGCAATCTAGTGAAGTATAAAGCAATTTTATCTGTTTTAATTAATTCTTTAGGGAATCCATGGAGAATAACTGGGAGAAACTTTTAATTTTCAGTATTTTTTATACTTTGTTTTAGAATAGATGTTTAAATATTTGAAAATGTTCCAAAAATTTTAAATGAATGGAAAGAATTTTGTTGAAAATCTTTTGTTTTCCATATGATTGTTGAATGCTTAATGCTAAATCTACTTAAGTGATAACAAAGAATTCATGATATTCACGAAATGTTATTGTAAAATCTTTTGATTTCATGATGTTATTCTATGAATGAAGTGAAACTTTTATGTGAAGTGCTTATAATTCTTAGCAAAATTGGAAATAATAGTAGTCCCTTTGAGATTAAAAACAATATCACACCATTACCTACGAGTGACCCTAGTGCAACCATGACTTGGTTATCAGAGACTTGGGATTGAACAAAAGCCAATCTTTATCCTATAATGTAGAATTTTCGCTTAGGTTTTATTTGTTCCATATCTTTCAAGAATTTATTCACCCTATTTTCTACAAGTAAAATCATTGTCAACAGGAACTCGCGCTAGAAGGAGGGGCCTATTGTTGTAGTTTTTTTTGTTTTGTTAAGGTTTAAGCTAGATTTTCGTAGAACTACTAGATCTTAGTTTGGTAATCCTCAGGTGACTTTAGTCGAGCTTAGCGGTCAAACATCATCTAGACCTTGAAAGTCTGGAAGTTTGAGTGCAAGTCCAAAGATTCCAACTGTTGTTACACCACCACCTCCCATAGTGATGGCATTCTTTAATGTGGAATCACCAATTCAATTTTTTTTATACAATGATTTACCAAAAAATCTTGACAAGTTGTGTCCTAAATATTATTTTCACAAAGATGTGGAAGAACATATTAGTATATTCAAGAATACATGCTTTAGAGCAAGGATTCAACACGAAGATGTCGTATGTAGGTTGTTCCCATATAATTTGAGAGATGAAGTTTACCAGTGGTATATCAACCTACATAGTAATTCCATCAGATCATGGAAAGACATGGAAACTCAATTTTTAGCCAGGTTTAGAATGTCAACTGACCCTGCTTTGTTATATCATCAATTCACTCAAATCAAAAGATTTGAAGGAGAGCCTATAAATTATTTTAATGATAGATTCCAAAAGGCTTATTCTAGGCTACAAGCACCTTATGTAGTGGATAATTTGGTTGTTATCGTAGTTTATTATACAACAATAGATCCTTTAACTGCTATGTTTGTGAAGCGAAGAGAAAATCCTCCTACTACTTTACCAAAAGCCTATTTCAAAACCATAAGTGTGAATTTAGAAATGAAACATCTTGGGAATGGATCATTTGCGAATGGAAAAAATGGATTGAACATTTACCCTACCCCGAATGCAAATGGAGTTCCTACAGGTCATCCTATGGCTCCTAATGTTTATCCTATAGTGGTCCAAAATGGGACATTTTTGCAAAGTACTTTCTTTCAACTAGGAAATAGTCAAGCTTTAGTCCCTCACCCTGGTCTAGCTATTACAGAGCTATGTCCTAATGGAAATTATTTTTTCTCAAAAATTCAAGAAAATCAAAATGTCAAAATTTCTGAGGAAAAAGAAGACATGAAAGAAGTTACAACTCAATTCAAAAGGTTAACCACAAAGGTTACACAATTAAGCAATCAAAATTTCTATGCTCAAAATAATAGTTAGAATTCACAAAACCAAATGTATAATGCTCCCACACCACCTAGACCTTGGAATACATGCCCTAATAATGGGGGAGTATCAACGCCTTTAGATAATCCTAATTCAACTGATGAAAAATCTACATCAAAAGTGAACTTAGTTCACCTCGCGATGAATAATTGGTGTAGAATTCATAATACAAATGCTAATATTGAAGTAGATTGTTCACAATTCAAAACTGCTCCAGACATTTTTCTTGCTGCTACACATTACAATGAACATTGTGATTCTCATCCTCCTAAATGAAATGAATTAGTTCTAGTAGGATATGACTCTGCTCTAGTTCTAGAAAGTTATGAACATTTCAGATCACCCGTTGTTATTACAAGTCAATCTCATGAATATGAAAGCAATAATCCGACTATGACCTTGGAAACATACACTTTTCCTTATCAGGACGAAAAATGAGCCTTAAGAAGAAATAGATTAAATACATTCCTTCCAACAATATCAGAAGGGACATAATTACAACACAAGGAATAACGGTAATAGTGGAG
Source organism: Sequoia sempervirens (assembly GCA_007258455.2). Classification (NCBI taxonomy): domain Eukaryota; kingdom Viridiplantae; phylum Streptophyta; class Pinopsida; order Cupressales; family Cupressaceae; genus Sequoia; species Sequoia sempervirens. Next base: position 405,206,815 of record VDFB02047230.1, on the reverse strand, counting down.
GTAAATTCAATAGGCCTTTAACGAAATCCATCCCGCCTAATAACTTCAACACTCCACCTAATGACAAATCAAGCAATAACCCATGGTTGCCTAAGGTAACCTCTTACTACAATTCATCAAATGCTTCAAAAGGTGAAAAGAGATTCCGCTGACCAAAACAATTTGACTAATTATTTAACAGAAGAAATTAAGAAGGTAAATATTAGCCTTTCACTATCAAAATTACTTAAGACACCTATGATCAAGAAATATTTCTTAAACACTTTAGAAGATTTTCCTAAAGAAATAAATTCAAAGACATTCAAGTGAAAGATAGTTAGGTTAAAGCAAGAGATAAGATCATCGTTCCCATAGAAAATGCACAAGTAGCCTTTTATAAAGGAAAATTATAGTCCCCACCATTTTTTCTCACTTTGAGAATATTTGGTAAGAATCTTCATAACTGCTTAGTAGATTTTGGAGCATCTACTAACATGATGTCATTATCTATATGTCATACATTAGGTTTAACTCTTGCAAGATCTTTATATAAAGTCACTCAACTCGACAAGACCAAGGTGAATGTAGTAGGAGAGTTGACTAATATTCACATGAAATTGGCTTCTAATCCTAGAATCCAATATTATATTGGCATTCAAGTCATAGAGATACCTGATACTTATGGTATGCTTTTAAGTAGAGATTGGTCTAAAACATTGAATGGATACATGGCCACTAATTTCTCACACATGTGGTTACCATGGAAGGGAGTTCCTATTAAAATCAAGATTGAAAGAGAACCACACATGAAATACATGATTATAGATTATAATCAGAAAAATGAAGTTTTGTACATTGATGTAGAACCAAGATTTTACAAAATATGAAGTTCAGGAGTTAAAATTGAAGAATTTTTCACATGTAATGCTCAAAAATCTAATGAATTAACTCATGGAACAGATGCTTTAATTGAATCATATTATGATTCTTCTGAAGAAGAGAATGGTCCTTATGATAAATTTCAAAAGAATATTATTACAAAAGCTCAAAAGAGCAATAAAATTGAAATTTCACTAAAAAATTCATTGTTGCAAGATTGGTGCAGATTGCATAATGTTGCACATGCCGAGAACAATTGTATGATGTGTTTGGAGATAATTCACATAATTGAGAATCGATATTGTTCACAACATGATAATGCCAAAAGAACTTAACCAAAAACATGTAGAGACAAAGATCTAGACATACAGACTGAAAAGATTTATTCAATGGTAAAGTATTGACTACAAATGATCAAGGCTGGATTCTTAAATTTGAAAAATCAAAATCTAAACAAGGAATTGTAATCAGAGTTGAGCTTATTAATCTACAAGGTAAGTCTTTTCTTGTTGCATATAGACTATAATTTCAATGTACTAACAATGTGGCAGAATATGAAGCCCTCATACATGACTTGATCTTGGCAATCAAGAAGAAAGTTAGAATCCTTAAATTTTTCGGTGATTCAGAATTGGTGGTTAAACAAGTTTGAAAGCAATATATTTTCCACTACATGAAATTATCCAACTACTGACACAGAGTATGGGATTTAATTGAAGAATTTGATGCATTTAACATTACTCATATCCCTAGAAGATTCAATCAGAGAGCTAATGCTTTAGCTACTGCTGCAAGCACTTTAGAACCTTTAGAGACCTTAGATTTGAAAAGATTCACAATTGAATTGGTACAGTTACCTTCAATTCCAAATAATGTAACTAATTTGTAGGTATTCGAAAATGACCAACATATATTAGAATTCATCACTAATTCTAGTATTTTTGAAGCACAAATAATTGAGCAGATAGATCGCCCTGATAGTGAAATTCAAGATGAAGAATTGACTCAAACCAAAGATAATAACATTCCAAAAGGAATAATTGAGTTAGAATGATTGTTCGATATTGACTAGATAGTTAGATAGAAATACTTACCTTAAAATGACGATGATTATCTAAGTTATACAATTTGCATACTAAAGAAGATCCTAAGAACATACTCATAGGAAAGGTTTGTATTGAAGAATAAAAGAGAAAGATTGCTCAAGCACTTAAAGATTACTGGAAAGTCATAGCGTGGATATATGAAGACTTGAAGACTTATGACAATTCCATCATTACACACACTATACCATTAAAACCTGATGTGAAGCCTTTCTGACAGAAACAATGTCTAGTAAATGCACTCTTAGAGCCTTTAATTCAAAAGGAAGTTCAAATTTTATCAGCCAAGATAATTTTTCCTATCAGACATTCTACTTGGGTGGCAAATTTAGTCCCCGTAAGGAAGAAAAATGGAGATATACGACTGTCTATAGATTTTTTGAATCTGAACAAGGCATCTGAAAAAGACAACTATCCACTACCCTCACTTGAAGAAGTGCTACAAATAGTTAATGGTTCACAAATGATTTCCTTTTTGGATGGATTTTTTGGATATAACCAAGTAATGGTAGCAAGGGAAGATTGGATGAAAACAACTTTTACCATGAAGTGGGGAACTTTCACTTACAGAAGGATGTTGTTTGAATTGATAAATGTTAGGGCTACATTCCAAAGAGCCATGGACTATGATTTTTGAGAATTGATAGGAAAATTAATCATTACTTACATGGACAATCTTATAGTATTTTCCAAAGACAAGAGAGATCACGTTTGAGATCTCAGAGTGATACTACAAAAGTGTGAAACCTACAGAGTTTCATTAAATCCTGAGAAATATATTTTCGGGGTGACTGAAGGTAAGTTACTGGGACATATCATTTCTAAACACGGTATTTCAATTGACCCAGATAGAGTGAATTCATTACTCAAGTTATAACCCCCGAGAAGTAGAAAAGAATTGAAGTCATATTTTGGTAAGATTAATTTTGTTCAAAAATTTACTACAGGATTCACCAAAATAGTGAAGCCACTCAATGATATTTTAAAGAAATATGCCAAAATAGAGTGGATTAATGAAGCTAAGATATCCTTTGAGACTATAAATACTGCTATCACAGAAGCACTAGTATTGGTAAGTCTGGATTATGTTAAACCTTTTTATATTTAATCTTTTTCTTTTGGTCATACTGGTACATTAGTATTAACATAGAAAGGTGAAAATAAAGAAGAAAAACCAATTGCTTTTATGAGTGCTCCATTCAAGGAAGCGGAATTGAGATATACAAATATCGAGAAACAAGCCTTTGCTTTGGTCAAAGTCGTACGCAAGTTTAGACATTACATCCTCAGAAGTATAGTTAAAGCTATTGTTCCAGATTCGCCAGTCAAAATGTTGTTAACACATAGCAAGCTCAGAGAAAAGAGAGCCAAATGGGTCACCATTTTACAAGAATATGATTTAGAAATCCTACCCATGAAGTTAGCCCAGGGACAAGTTTTGGTTAGATCTATTGCAAAAATACACCCACAAATCTCAAGTCAACAATACACTTTGGATGAAAAAGATCAAGAAGATTGGTATTCAAACATTTGGCATTATTTGGTCAGTCATACTTGCCCTAATCATATGCAAGGAAATCAAAGAAAATCCCTCAAGATAAAATCACTGAGCTACATGATTAAGGGAGGAGCTCTATTCAAAAGAAATCATGAAGGAATTTATTTAAGATGTTTAAATAGAACATAAGTTGATAAAGTGTTGCAGGAACTACATGATAAATTTGGAACAACTCATGGAGCACCCCTAGCTACTGCACACCTCATTTTGAGAGCTAGTTACTACTGGCCAACAATTTTTAAAGATACTTACAAACATATCAAACAACATCAGATAAAGGAAGATTCAATGCTCAACCATTACAACTAGTGATGGAGATGCATCCCTTTTCACAATGGGGACTAGACTTTATTGGAACCAACAATCCTCTAGCTTTTGTTGGTCATAGATTTATATTGACTGCTACATACTATTGTACTAGATGGGCAGAGGCATGTCCCGGCAAGCAATGCACTATAGATGTGGTCATCAAATTCTTGGTAGACAATATCATCACCAGGTTTGGAATGCCATATGCATTGGTAATTGATAATGGCCCTACTTTTGCTTCATTAAAATTTTCCAATTGGGCATTTGAATATGGCATAACACTAAAATTTTCATCCAATTACTATCCGCAGGGAAACAGATTAGATGAATCATCAGATAAAAATTTGTTGGATATAATTAGAAAATTGATTGAAAATAACCCTAGGGAATGGCATTCTTTGTTAAAATTCACCCTTTGGGTAGATCGTACTAGGATGAAAGTTGCACTAGGGAATTCTCCTTATCATTTAGTCTATGGGGTAGATCCTATACTACCAATAAACTTAAAAATCCTTACTTGGTAGTTTTCACAAGAATATATTGGATTAGACAACCAAACAAAAGCCAAATTGTTGCAATTGATGCATTTAGATGAGAAACATACTCGAGCTATAGATCCCTTTGCTAGGCATCAATATATGGTAAAAAGATGGTTTGATAAATGAGCTAGATTAAAGAATTTTAGAATATCTAATTTGGTCCTATATTGGAACAGAGCTCATGAACGTAAAGGCAAGCATGGTAAGTTTGACAAATTATGGACAGGCCCATACCAAATTTCTAAAATTTTGGGTGATAGTACTTATATATTGAAGTCTTTGACTAGCGAAGATATCCCATTGCCTGTGAATGGGCAGTCCCTAAAACATAATTTACAGTCATAAGGAAATAGTTTTTATAAATAGTTTTTGTACATAGTTTTTTTTTTGTAAATAGTTTTTCTCGTAAATATGTGTTTTTTTTTTTTTTTGGGTGTTGTGTCATTTGACTTTACAATAATTGGAACCTTTGAAGGTCTATGGGTCAATAGAATCTCAACTCTAGAACTTTAATCTATATTCTGACCAGAAATAGTTTTCCATTTATAAATTATTTGAGAATTATTCAATTATTTATACTCTTATTAGCAGGAATCATTCAATTGATGGTGAGCTACAAACAAATACATTTAAATCATTCTACTGAAATTTGGGATAATAGTTGTTTGTATTAATTGAAAAATCAAAAGACTATCTTTGCTACCACTATAATTCCCAACCTAATAGTGGGCTTCATTGCTTGAAAGTTGATAAATGAGATATCATTGCTATATCTAAAAAAAAAAAGAGATATCAACTCATTAGGCCATCCAAATAACTCTACCAGGGCTATGGATGCCTGATCGGCAGTAGAGCTAGGTTTGGGGGAATTACGGAGATAACCTTGTCAAGGCTATAGACGCCTGATTGGCAGCAAGGCTCTATCCCTAGTTGGCTTAAAATGAATTCTCATATTATGTAGATTAATGCAAACAGTTGTTATTTCTAAGTTTATTGTGGTGGAAATAATCAATTGCACACACGTGAGCTCAGTAATACTTAATTTTGCATGCTAACCGAAGTGAAATCTGAACGTGGAATAAGGAACTTATGATTTATAATTGGAATACTAAAGAAAGTTAGAACATTGATGTCAGATCCGGAATTGAATTTCTATTGTTTTGTTTTTTTTGTTGGTTTCTAGTTGTTGTGTGGTCTCACAACACGCCCCATTTTACCCCTTGGAAAAATGTGGATGCCCTTTTTTTCCTTTTCCTTAGCTTCTCTTTTTTTTTCTCTTACTTCAGCATTGTTTTGTTGCTCAGTTGGTTGTTGATTTCTCTTTCACTTTCACTTGGCCTTTTATAGCTATATCCTTTTGCTTCCTAGATTTGGTGTTTTGGTCTTCTCACAATGTTTAATATGTTACCAAAAATTAGAGTCCTAGAGTCTTGCGTTTGTGTCAAGGGAATTTGCATCTTCATATGATTCTAGTTTCACACAGTATTTCACTAACCGAAAAAGTTGTCAACCCTGGTAATTTCCTTTTTACCAGATTCTGGTATTTTATTGTTTCCTTTTCCTAAAGTCAGAAACTAGAGAGTCTATTTTTAAATTTGTTGATTTATCTTTTAGACTCGATTTTGGGTTTTTTTTTCTCATTCTGGTTTTTCTTTCTCTTTCCTTAGAGATTATTTCCTGGATCCCAGTGTTTGTTTTTTTTTCCAAAGGCAATACCAGAAAGCTTTAATCCTGATGATCATCAATTGATCGTGTATCTTTAATGACATATACCTTACAAAGAATCAATGTGACATCTGATTTCCATGTATCATCACCATGTCGTCTTCCTTCTCAGATAGTGAGCCAACATAGAAATCTAGGTGTTCATGATTTGGACCATAATCTGTAATGATTGCACCTTTATTCTAGGAATTAATGTGAAATAATAGGAAATTAATGAAGGTGGCGAACTACCTATGTACTTGGTACCACCTCAAGCATGCAATTTCTTTTGCAACGATCCACTTTGCATCATATTGCAAATTTTCTAAGGACATTGAATTAGCGAAATGACATTTGCACGCAAGGAGAGGTAAATTTCGAGAAACCAAGACATAGATACTGAGGGTTTTGAAGTTGCATTCTGAAAGATCACCATTACTAACCAAAACTAGGTATGTTTCAAATAACTGATACTTTGTTAAGTGTTTATCAAGTTGTAAAATCTTGATAATGGTATTTCCATTTAGAAATTGACATGTTGATTATTCTCTAATTTGTTAAATTTAATCAAAAATAAATTGAAAATTTTATAAAATGTAAGTTTTGGTTAAATTTAAACCTAACTCACACACAAGATACATATTCTAAAAATTTGCAGAGCACATTATATACAAAATGAGCACATCTGATGCAAGGGAAGAAGATGAATTCAAGAATTGCAATTTACAAGTCATACCCATCAATGTAGTGGTTATAGACACGCATATGGGATGGTCTTCTGACATTCAAATCCATTTATGGCTATTGCAATAGAATGTTTCTCAATGCACCAAGAATGTTGTGGCAAATGGGTTACTTCCTATAGGAGGGTTTCCGCCAACAATAGAGGCTCCTGAATTAGTTATGCAATGTATAAATCATTACAACCCAACCAAGAGGATTGTTGAGAAAGAAGGGAGAATTTACGCATACTTGTCATAGAAAGGAATCATATACACATTTGGTCTCCCCATTTACACACAAATTATCAATGTTGACATGAAGGCTAAAGCCAGGACATATCAAAGTGTTGAAGAGTGTAATAGAGAAATTATGAGCACTCAATGGTGCCAATAGCCAATTACACAATAGACCAAGGTAATTCAAAGGTCTATATTTAAACAATAAATGCAAGATATTATAACTTTGTTGAGTAGAGTGGTAGGTTTAAGAGATGCAAGAAAATTTGAATCGTGGATGTTTGTTATAATATCCTACATGATAGAGGATCCTGTGGAATTATATTGGGGAAAATTGATAAGTAACAGACTACATGAACAGATTACTAAATTTCCCAAAACTAGATGCTTCTACATGTCATTGTATGTTATTTACTCATGTGCTATGAGAGCCAGTAAACAAGGGTTGAGACAAGTTGGTACTCTAGGCACAAAGGTTGGTAATAGTTTGATATATGCACATCTACCCCAAATCACCGTACATGGGTATAAAGATGATTACATAAAAGTTAATGATTTGTTCTCCATAAAATTGGTAAAAACAATAGAAGGTGATAAAGATAATGGATTATCCCTGGAAGCACAAAGTGCCATTCAGCCAATGGGAGGCTAGTATATACAGTTCCCAACTTACTCCTACATTAGAGTGGAGGGATTTGATGGACACCAATTCATGTTGCCTAGGTATCCTACAGATAAAATTATTTTATTGGAATTGGTAAGATAGTTAATACCATCTCAATCTCTTTATAGCCATGCTCGCAAAAAGGCCTCTTTTAAATTTCCCATTACAATAGTAAATTTTAAGTGTAGTGCAATTAAATTAACTGATTTTGTGAAGAAGAACTAAGGACATACCATTTTGAGATTTCAGACTCCATAGAGTGTATTATGATATTGAAGGAAATATTTCTAAAAATATAGTTGGTTTTTGTGCTCACATGCCACATTTAGAGGACTATTGGCTTAACTGTGAAGACGAGCATGTGGTAAGAAAAAGGAAATATGAAAGAATGTCAGTAAGATTTTCTCAGATGCTCGAGCTTTATGATATCCCAGATCAGCTGGATGAAGATGATGGCCAGGTGTTGAACCAATTCTACAATGATGATAGGGTATATGATGAACCCATTCCAGACCTAGGTGTTGATGATGAAGATATGACATCAATTGATGAGTTCACCAAACCAGTCTTAAGGTATACTCAACACTAGATTGATGATTTTTGCAAAGGTTTGAGAGAAAGGGGAATTGAGCCTATCTTCTCAGAAGATAAAAGGAGGTTTAGCGAAGAGATGAGACAACATTTGAAAGTGGAGAGCCTACCAAGAAGAAAAGAAAGACTAGTAAGGTGGCTCCATGTATTAGAATTGAAGAAAGAAACCTTGAAATTACAAGAAAAGAAGTTCCCATAAAACCATCTGATAAACAAAAAGATGGAGAGACAGATAAAGATAAATCAAAAGTGATACCTAAAGGTGCATCTTCCTCTACAACTAAACCCAGAACAAGAGTAGTTATTGATGAAGGAACATGAACAACAAAAAATGTTGGTGCACAAACTAGGTCTACATCTGAAAGGGTTGTAGCGTTGTTTACCTCTCCCCCTTCTATTAATATGGCTAGTATGAAACAAGAACTAGGAGGGACTCCTATCACTTTAGAGGAAATATCTAAAGAAGATGAAGCTAGAATTAAAGAACAAATGGATAAATGGGGTGCTATGTGGGAGAAGGTGAAAGAAAAGAAATATAAAGAAAAACCCATGGTACATCCAGTGACAAAAGAAATTCAGGATGAAGGTTCTAACCCCATAAATTTTGGAGAAGAAGAGTTTATTCAAGGAACGCTTGCCTTAGAGGTAGAAAACCCTAGTGTACTTGAAATGTAAACAGGGGAAACTATAGAGCATGATCCTATTGATGAAAGAATTGTTGAGGATACTCATGATTCCTAGCCTTCGCTTGGGAATGTGAAAAATATTAGTAAACATTGATAGGTCTTTGAAGAACTAGAGAAATGCCATGCTAAAATTGAAATTGAAATTGTTGAAGAGGAAGCTACATAGTTTCCAGGAGATGGAATTGAAAATGATGAGAATCCTAGTGTAGTAGTAAATAAAGAAGATAATGTTCAGAGAGATGAACTAGAAAATATAGATAGATAGGAAAATATAAGTGTCCAAATAGAGGAGGCAATGTCAAACCCTAGCAATCTCGAATCTATGCTATATATCATTGAAGAAATTACCATTTCAAAAAATGTGACAAGTCAAAGAGAAGTTTATGAAAAGAGTAGAAAACACGAAAAAATAAATGTTACAGAGGTATAGCAAGATGATGATACACCTGATTGGTTAATCAAGGAATTAGCTTCTCTAATAGAAGTGGAAGTACTACCTCTGAATCTTAATAATTTTATACAATAAGTAGATACTCCTAAACCTAGGCACAGAGCAAAGGAAAAGCATGTCATATAGAGAAATAAAAATGGCAATAGAACTATTCAAATAGCTACTCCAATAGTTGATAAGGAAAGACATGAAATAACGCCTACGGAGTATAAGATAACAAGCATTAACCTTGGACACTCATCTTGGCAGCAAGAGTTAGAGGAAATAAAAGTGAATTTAAATGCTATTGTTGCCAAAGTATAGAAATACAAATAGAAGAAAGGAGAATTGAAAGAATGGGTGTCTACCTTTTAACATTTTATTAAGTCATTAACTTTATCTGGTCAAGAACAAGTTGAACTACCCCAGCATCTGGTGCTGATGTCATAAGAGCAAGTAGATGCAATTGCAATAGTTTTCCATAAAATGAACATGTTTGAAGAATGGATTGAGTATTGGGTGAAGCAAGGAGAAGAATTTTTTACAGATGCAATAGGGAAGTACAAGGAAGCATACCATTGTTTAGATAAATCAAAAATATTTGAAGATGAATGTAGATTTCGCCATGAGCAAGTCATTGAAGAAAAAGGAAACATTGAAATTCTCATGCAATTAGATATCCAAGAGTTAATACAGAGTGATGTAATTCCAGGACATGAACTTCCATTGCTAGAAAAAATGGAAGAAACAGTTGAAATGGAAAGGTGACATATTAATACCATGTATTGAAGGATTTGAAAAGGTCACCGTCAAGTGCAGAAAATTGATTAGTGAAAATCAAGAATTCATTGAAGTACTAACATGTCAAGGTTTTGATCCCCAAACATTAGGATAGTAAGGAAAGGAAGCTAAAGCCTTCAAGGAATGGATATAAAGAATAAATAGAGATCATGTTTTGTTGTTGACGCGGAAGTCATTGATGAGATAACATAGTGCACAAATATTATGGTCAAGTATGAAGTAGACAAAGCACATAAGAGTGATATCATGCTCCAAGTAACTGAAGAATATATTAGGCTCAAGCTCACTTGGAGAGAAATACAAATTATTTCAAAAGAATGCATGCATCAAGTATTAATTGCTTTCCAAGAGTATAGGTCAAAGAAAGGTGAAGGAAGAATCTTGAAGCCTGAATTATGAGAGAAACAAGAGAACTGAATACCAAATACTAGAAGCATGATGAAGTTTATTTTGTTTCAATTTTGAGTTTATAGGTTGATCCTGATCTTGGCAGATGTTACTTATCCTGGTGTTTTGGAAAGAAGTTGATAGCCTTGACAAATGTAAAGTGATCGTGTTGGAGTATGAAAAAAGTGTTGTTGCACATGAAGTCAAAGCCTTGATTTATTCTAGAATGTTCTTGATGAAAGTTGACAGATGCCATGTGCCACATTTTAATTGGTTATTTCTGATTCTCTGAATAGACTCTTAAGTTGAACTTTTGGGGCCTTGTTTCTATAAAAGGAAAACTCCTCCCTCTTTTTTATTTTAAGTTTAGAATTTGTGGATGTCGGAGGAGCATAAAATTTTAAGTTTTGTTCTTTTTTCCTGTTTTGTAACCATTCCAACATAAAAATTTGTATGCACGTAGACATTAATTAATATCAAAGCTTATTAGATAGCTACCTATCTCAATATATTTTGTAGCTAGTTTTGTTAGTTCGGCCAGAAAAAACTATATATTGCATCATTTAAGGGTGCATACGAAACCTACTCGATGTCTAGAATTGAATCCCTTCTCTTTAAAAGCTTACATTATTTTATATGTAGTTGTGAAGCAATCTAGTGAAGTATAAAGTAGTTTTCTTTATTTTAATTAATTCTTTGGTGCATCCATGGAGAATAACCATGAGAAACTTTTAATTTTTCAGTATTTTTTATAGTTTTTTTTAGAATAGATGTTTAAATATTTGAAAATGTTCCAAAAGAATTAAATGAATGGAAAGAATTTTGTTGAAAATCCTTTGTTTTCCATATGATTGTTGAATTCTTAATGCTAAATCTACTTAAGTGATAACAAAGAATTCATGATATTCACGAAATGTTATTGTAAAATCTTTTGATTTCATGATGTTATTCTATGAATGAAGTGAAACTTTTATGTGAAGTGCTTATAATTCTTAGCAAAATTGGAAATAATAGTAGTCCCTTTGAGATTAAAAACAATATCACACCATTACCTACGAGTGACCCTAGTGCAACCATGACTTGGTTATCGGATACTTGGGATAGAACGAAAGTCAATCTTTATCCTGTAATGCAGAATTTCCCTTAGGTTGTCTTTGTTCCATATCTTTCAAGAAGGATAGGCTCTTTGCGGTCTTGTCTATGAAGAATTTATTCGCCCTATTTTCTATGAGTAAAATCGTGATCAACAATATTCAATTATTTCATTTCTTGTAAATTAATTACCAATATCTAATAAATGACTTTGTATTTTTAAATGTTAAAATCTTGGCATTGGCATATTTTAAATCAAACCAAAATAGATTGGAAAAGGGTATTGGGTTCCCTAGCCCAAACCTATTATTTTGGGACCTTAAGATTTAGTAAAGTAATATTAAATCCTTATTCCCAATTAAACCTTTAATTTTCCTAAGATTATTGCAAAACATGCAAACTAAATGCACAATTGGGTCTAGACACATGGGGGGCAGCCAAACCTAGTGTGAAATTGTTAAGAGTGATAATTTATAATGTCATAGATATGTCAATGTCATAATGTAGTTCACATCCAATAGAACATTTGAAAAGTGTATAGTAGAGTGATCATATCAAGTAATACCTTTAAGACTACTAGGGGAGGAAAAGTCTAAAAAAATGTATGGTAGGAAGTAAAAGAAAACAAGGGGAAGAAACTTTAACTAGAATAATCATCATAAGGTGCATGAACTATATGCTCACCAATTGAAGAATCACTAGAGATAAATTAAAAGATAGATCATTGCGGGATGCATAAGAAACTTTATGTGAGGGAGTAGGAGCAACAGTAATGGTAGGAAGAAGGAATCGTGTTTGTCATTGGGTAATTTATTTATAATGTATGAAGGAAAGGAGAACATTGATAACTATCATGGTCTATATATGAAGTAATGGTCAACATGGGTGAGAGGGGGTTAGGTTGATAAAGTAGTACTCATATCACCATATGACCCAATAGGAGGTGTAGAAGGATTAACAAGGGGATAGAAGTATAGAGATAAAATAACATAACAATTTCTAGTCATCAATATGTGTACAATGAACTAAGTGAAGGACGGATAATCAAACATTCTAGCCAAGATAAAATCAATTAAAATAGTAATACATTATAAAAATTTATAAAAGAAAGAGGTATCAAGAAAGAATACATGGATAGAGGTGAGGGACGTGGGAGAATGTTTGCTAGGTAAGGAAGATATAGTATGTGTAGATAGTAAATATGCTTAAATTGGGTGAGGGGATGCAAAATCAAGTGGGGAGACAAAGAAAAGGTTTCTTGCAAATGATTAGGTGAGCCTTGTGAATAATAGAAGGGTATCAATGCACTATAAGGAAGATGTTATGTATTAAACTGAGAATATAATGAATGACTATATGGTAGGAATAAAAAAATTAGGTATTGGACCAAAATAGATGGTAGGGAAGCTAGTGTAATATATATATTATGTGTGCGAATAGGTATGGTAGGATTTGGAGCTATGGAATCAGGGTTTGGAAAGAGGTAAAGGGGTGGGATACAATAAAAAATAGGGTACATAAATTATATCTAAAAAGGATAGAAAGATAAAATTTCTCACAAGTAGGTTCTAAGGTTTGGAAAGGAGAATAAAAGGTGAAGTGATAAGTGAACAATGCAAATTTAGGTATGTTGTATATGTATGCATAATTTTTAGAAGAAAATAAGCCTATAAGTTATAGCTTCACAAAATGAAAGAACAAAAAGAGCCCTATTAATAGGGTATTTATTTCTTTAAGTGTATATTAATGTAATCCAAATTAAATATTTTATATCAAAATAAAACAATCCTAATATATAACTAAGTAGCATACACACTTGAGATGGGATGCACAACAAGATGACCAAAAAAATTGAGGAAACTTGATAATAAATTGAACTCAAAAATTAAAATTTACAAGAATTAAAATGGGAACTTTTGCACCTAGGAGAAATAAAAATGTATGAAAATAGATTGCTTAGAACAATGTTAGGAATTCTTCCAAAAAAATTTGATGCTCCAAGAGGAATCCTCTAATAAAGGGGTGAGATTAGAAACATCGAGGGGGAATTGATGTCCTAAGGGGAACATAAATTCTTTTCAATCAGTATTCTCCCATTTAGATACTAGTGAGTCCTAATATTTACTTGAAAATACAATGAAAGCCAAGGATAATGATAAAGAATAAAATGTAAAAAAAAAACCTTTACCTTTCTCTCCAATACTCCTTAGTTGAGCTAGGGAGGAATGCACCAAATTTTGAGGGACCTTACAAAATCTCCCTTAACACCTCTTGATGTGTTGTTACGCCTATTTCTAAGCTACCAAATGACTTACCTTTATGAGTAAATATTTTTTTAATGCAAGATTATGACAATAATATGTTCAATGGATGAATGAAATGTATGAATATGCATTATGATAAATTATTTTGTAAATTATTTAATGATGATTTTGATATAAGATGAATATGATTTAAATGTATCAATTGATTGCGTACTTGTTGCACTAAGTTGGATGCAAGAAAGGTTCAAACCCTCTAGAGGGGGAAGGAGAGTATCACCCAGGAGACGAAGTTGGTATGGAAACCATTGGTATGTTTATCTAAGTAAATGCACACATGCACTAAATAGGATAGGGGAACCTAACTAAGGAAATTTGAGTTTTGTATCGATGAGCTCTAAACCTAAGTTCAAAGCTTTTTGGTCGATAGGTAAAACTATGTTTTGGTTGTCTTTGAACCACCTTGATCATTTAATCAAATCAAACTAAAAGGGAAAAAATCTCGTAAATGTCATACATTGTATGGATGTGTATTTGAATATATATATATATGAATGTAAATATGGTTAATGTATATAAATATGTATATAGGGGAATATATACATATGTACTGATGATAATTAATTAAGGCATATATAATAAAATATATATTGTTGAATGTATATCAATATATTACTAAATTTAAAGTGATTTCCATGTATATATAGTAACATATATAATATTATGGTTATATATATACTATTATATTTAATAGGTGTCCTAACTATATATTAATGTATATTAAACAAATATAGCTTGTTGTATATATATATATGTGTGTGTGTGTGTGTGTGTGTGTAAGAAATGTTATACATGTATTATAATACGATGGAAGTAGAAATAATACAACATAATAAGAATGTTATTTATGTTGTAAAGTATGCAAAGGAAGCCATGTTTTGGATGACTAACCATGCTTTTGAATGATTCAAAATGCCATACCAAAAGGAAAGGTGGCATGGTATATATAGTAACATATATATAATATTAGGGTTATATATATTAATATATATATACTATTATATTTAATAGGTGTCATAACTATATATTAATGTATATTAAACAAATATAGCTTGTCGTATATATATATATGTAAGAAATGTTATACATGTATTATAATACGATGTAAGTAGAAATAATACAACGTAATAAGCATGTTATTTATGTTGTAAAGTATGCAAAGGCAGCCATGTTTTGGATAACTAACCATGCTTTTGAATGAGTCAAAATGCCATACCAAAAGGAAAGGTGGCATCGATATTTCATTGTTGTTTGGAAGCATTTAAAAGTAGTTGTTATGAAAACATGAGTCACCAACATAGGTGCCTAGATTGCAAGTTTAAAAGGAATGTAAAAGGACACGATGAAGTAGTTTGCAAACAAGAGTTTATAAAGCCCACATGTAGCCCAAAAGAGAGCTTTGACTTGGTAAAATATCATGAGATACACTTGTTTAAGCCACGACTTGGGAAAAAGTACAAACTAATTGTGATTTGGACTTCATATGTGCTATGCTATTGGAGATTTTAGCTAAGATGATGAACAAAAAATCATAGGTTGAAATAATCAACTGGGTTTTGGCATTTGATAGAGGCATTTGAGTGATTTCAAGAGATAATTTTGCAACTATTTTGACCAGAAAATCCCATGGCTAACAAAGAGAAAAGAGGTGGAATGAAATTTAGCTTACCTTTATCTAAAAACTACTTTCCATTTTTGTATAAAGAGAGGGCAGTAGCTTAGTGTTTGGTTGTTCATTCTTGAGTGCATTCATATTGTTCATTTTGTATTTTTTTTGTGAGTTTGAGAGCAATTTATTTTGTGAGTAGAGAGTAGCGTATTTGTGAGTTTTGAGATCATAAAATATTTATTTTAGAGTGAGGATAGGATAAGTTGTGTAGCTGAAGTTATCAACTAAGTATTAGCAACAAGAAGAGTTGAGATTAGAGGAGGCAGTAGGCAAAGCCATTAGCATTGTGCAAGGAGTTGCAAGATATTTCCTTAGAGCTAATTTATACTAGGCATGCTTTAGATATTACTATCTCTCTCTTTTTAGTTATGCAATTGATTTTGAATACTGTTTGAAAGTGTTCTTACAATCATTGATAGCATATTATAGCTATTGGATAGTTTATGAGTGCTTATGCATTTAGCTAAATTATCTAAACTAGATTAGGGAATCTAATAGAATGATAAGTAGCTATCATAATTTTATTGTTTGATTGATATAGTAAAAATAAGCTAGTATAAGGTATTATGATAATATCTAAAATACAATATGGTAATTTTATTACTTGAATAAGTTAAGTTGCTTTGGAATGGAAAGGATTGATATAATGATAGAAGTATTATGTCATTATTATCTGGAGAATAATGTTATTTTATGAATACATTTATTTGGTAGTTTAACCATGGGTGGAGAAATTATGTTGTTGATTGTTTATAACCCTTGAAAGTAGGAGATTAGTTTATTCCCTTGGGTTATGGTATACACTTGAATGTGATTATATTGATATTCAAAAATAGGGTTGAAAAACATATTAGAGATATACATTCTAATTACCTTTTTAAATGATATTATCTTATAATTGACCAAGATTCTATACCTATTCATGGTATTCTAATATTAAAGGAGAGGATTTTATGCCGTGCCAAAAAAAATCCATAATGCAAGGAGATTTTAAGGTGTAGAAGCACAAACTCCTCTCAAACTGAAAATTTCCTCCAAATTAGATATGAACTTAACATACATTTTAAACATGTGAATATGTGTGTCATACTGAGAGAAAGGATATATGATTGTTTATGAACATACAAACGTAGGTACCTTATATAAATGATGAAAAGGATAACTTGGAAAGAACCATGAGGAAATTGGAGATTAGTCAAAAGAATCTTAGATAAATTATTAGAAGTTAAATAGCTTATTATGCTAACTCATTATGTCATATTACTATGAACATAAGATTTTATATTGAATCAAATCTAATGATAATTAATGTCACGGTCTAACTAGATTGGTTATGACATCCTAGAGGGATGGAGCTATACTAGATAAGACAACAAAGAGTTTGAAACTCAATATGAAGAAGTAATCTTCAATCAAGTTGAATTTTGGATTATTATACATATTGATATATTGACAATGCTCTAGATTGAAACCAGATGTGTCCAGTTGGTTATATGGTTTCATCATTATTAACTAATTATGCATGAACTAGGAGAGTCATTACTCTCATGATTAAAAGAATGAACTTGAATAAGAGGTAGTTGTCAATCCCAAGCTTGTTACAAGTATGCAATAGGGTATTAGAGAGGTTGGGTCAAGCCTAATTGGAAAGTTAGAACAATGTAAGTGTGCTATCACTTTGAATGGAATAATATTTATGTTATTTAAATCTTGAGGTTAGACCAAAACAAGATTTATTCACAGTTCAATAGATTTTCCAAGTCGAGCAAGGGGGTGGTTGAACATACAACATCTCTTCATAGAAAGTGGATTTATTATATAATATATATATATATATGAAAAATTTGGCCAAATTAAGTGTATAATTTGCTATAGATACTTTGTCAAGTCACTATGTGTCAGGATTGTATAGCTAATCGAGAGTGTCATGTATAGTTGGTAGGTATCCATAATGTATGATATTAACTAGTTATGTAGGACACAAAACCATGCTCAGGTAGGCATTTCTAGAGGGTTTCCATACCAAACTCTTCATTGAAGGGTAGGGCCATCTACTCGTTAGGAGATGTGTGAGGCATCACTTAAGTCTGTGGTTGGAGGAAAAGCACTTGGGTGATGCTCTCCCTCTTACAGTCGACAATCAAGGTTTGTGGAACAAAAGAAGTGTAATCTATAGGTGGAAACCTTGACCTTGAACTCTTGTAATTTATTAATTTATATATGAACATGATCATGGATCAATTGTAATATGTATTTGAAAAGATAAATTTCATCTACTTGGAATTATGTAATTTTATTTCATTTATACAATGATATGTGGAAAATATTTATGCAATGTGCAATTATGCTATTAGAAAGGAAAATTTTCATTTCTATATTTTTGGGAACTTGAGTTATTCACTTTTAAGTTAAAACTTAGGTGAAAATTGTTGGGTAAATAATGGGTATGTTACATGTGGTATCAAAGCTATCAGGTTCAACACTTGGACCTATGAGCTCATTATGTAAATTTTTCCTTAAACATTATTAGTAGAAAATAATTGAAAAGTTCTTATACCAATATGGTAGGGTAAAGAAGAACATGGAAAATAGTAAGGAAGTCAATTTCCCAAAAAATTTATAACTTTGCGACAAAGAGAGAGTCATTCCTAAATATTGAAACTCTTAAACCAACAAATCATAGAGATATTCCCTTGGATTGCAGAAGGAATACACCTAGGATGAGTGAGAGGGTTATGTTTATTGATACAAATGCTAAATTGGAGAAACTAATTGTTAGCATAAAACTAAAAAACTTCAAGTGAACTGGAAAATTTGGCATATTGTGAATTAGAATCAACTAGGGAGGTAACCAGGAGGCAGGACAACCTTTTGACAATCCTGATTCAAAACTAGAATGAAATCTAGCAATAATAATTGAAATCAAGAATGAGAGTTGGTAACTTAGAGTAAATTTCAGAGACTAGAATGGGTCAAAAAAAGAAGCAACTCATGAAGGAATAGATGAAAACTAACATGATCCCACCTACTAGAATGGGCATGGTCAATTTGGAGTCGACTTAAAAATGAGAAAAGAAACTGAATAAACCTTGAAGTGTCTAAGGTTATGAAGAGAATGAAATCACCAAGAATTTTGGATGAAAATTTCTTAGAAAATTTTATTGCAAGGAAAAAACTTGGAAAGTAAAGTAGGCTAACCAGATAAGAGCTCAAGTAGAGCAGTGTTTGGTTGAAGTTCATATTGAACTTCCTAATTTGGAAAAATGAAAGTAAATCTATTTTAGTTCCTTTATGATCATTTGAAGATGTTTGAGGGGTTAATTGGGTATGAAGGAGACTATATTTCCAGATTAGAAGAGTAATTAAATTACCTTGGGAAGAAAAATTATTTGCAAGGTATGCCTAGTGTGGGTAAGAAAGGCAAGTAATAGTCATTCAACTATAGGAAGCCAAACAAGAATGTTAAAAAATTATGATTAATTTGGAGAAAATAGATGAATACCAAGAATTTAATTTTTTAAGATGATTCAATGTTTTATAAGTATCAGAAACACCGAGGGGAAGAGAAGTAGATTAATGGAGTTTGATGATTTATTTTCAATCTAAGGAAACTTTTGACTTCTCTATAGACATGGTTCTCAAATTAAAAACCTTATATCCAAATTTTTGCATCCAATGACCACAACAAGGTTGTTGAAATTGGGGGCTAAGCTATTTGAATTATTAGTGAAAAATTTGGAATGGTTAGGAAAAAAGTCAGAATCCTTGAACCAAATGGAAGAGAAGTAACTACAACACAATTCTATAAGTTCTTATTTTGGAAGGCCAATTTATTATTATCATTAATGCTTTGGAAAAAGGTTAGGAAGTATGCTTATTCAAGAAGGGAAAGTTATTACCTATAAGTTTAGGAGATTAATGATATATGAATGAAATCATGTTCCACATGATTTTGAGCTATCAAAAATCATTCATGCTTGGTAACTATGTGAGCACTAATTATTTGGTCAACTTTTGGAGATAATAACCAACCAACATGATCTAAAATTGTTACTCAACCAATTTAAATGCTCATTCGAGGAGATGACTTGAGCTGAAATCAAACTATGACTTTGAAATTAATTTTTTAAAGGGAAGGAAAATCCAAGTTGTGGATGTCATAATGTCAAAGGACACATATCTTCTTGATGAAACTTATTATATTTTCAACAATCAAATGTGGCATAATTCCAAGGAAGATGTTTTGTTTAATTCAAATGGACTACTAAGAATCAAAGGAAGAACCTAAGTGTGCCATTTAAAAATGGCCCCTTGTCATTTTCATGGGCTTTTAGGTCTCGCTTCATGGTATTTGATATATTTTTCTCCAATTTTATGTTGTGACATGGCTTGAACATGCATATTTTGGTACTAAAATTCAAATAATGACATCTTCTGAAGGTGTTTTGAAGTGTTGCAAATCATTTCTACACTCTTCTAGACTCCATTTATTACAATTCACCTAAAAATAACCTTTTCATCACTAATCAAGTCCTATTTTGAAGTGTTGTAAAGTCTTTTAAAAAAAAATCATGCTTTTCTAGGCATAACTTCACTATTTATCCCTTTCTCATGCTCTATTTGGTCCCTCTATGCCCTCCTATGCTTTAATTAAGTTTATTTTTTAATGATAGCCCAACAAATAACATTAAATGTGACTTAATTCTCGACACATATTTTCAGGTCCTAGGTGGGACCCATTCACCATGGGTGATGAATGAGTCCCCATTGGCTCCAAATTCAATTTTTTTAAATTTTCCTTTGAAGTTTTTATTCAAAAACACTTGATGTCATCCTGTGATGAGGTATGAATGGTTAACTAAGGCACAAGTGTGTATAAATATGTGATTTTCACCTCATTTTACATCCCCTACAATTCTCCAACATCCATACATCATATTCAAGCATTCAAGCATTCTACAACATCAATTCAAACAATATTCAAGCACTTTGGAGCATCCATTGACATTACTTCAAATTGGAATTATCAAGGGTTTGGTAAGTTGATAGCTATTGCATGTTATTAGTTTATCATTCTCTTTCATTTCATTATTTCATTAAGGGTTTGATTACCAAAAGTGGGGTTCGACCAAGGCAAACCCCTATTTGCTAACCCTCAACCATTTTTCCCCTATTGCATGTGTGTTTGCAGACCTAGGTATGTAGATTTAACAATATTTTTTGTGTTGAAGATTGGTAAGCAAGTCGACTAGGTGCTTCAAGTCAACTCATTCATATTTCAAGCTTGGAGAAGATTTGTTGTTCATTTCCTACAGAATTGACTTCAGAAACCCGACAATTAGAGATTTCCAAATCTGGTGTTGCAAAGTTGCCTCCTAATTTTTCAAAAAATTTGGAGAGGATTGATTCACCACCTATGGTGAATGAGTCCCACCTTAGGACTAAAAATCTAAATTTTGTTAGATTCTGGATCTCGACAGTCAGAAACTAGTTTCTGACACTTTTTCACCAGTAGGAGGACTAATTCACCACCTTGGGTTAATGAGTCCCATTGTGAAAATTCAATGATTTTAGTCAGCATCCACAACATTCCAGATTCATCAGACATTGCCCAGGTGCACTCTGTTTCATCTCATTTCTTTCTATTATGCATTATTTCTTAATTTAGTTTATTGTTTGCATATCACACTATGTTTTTCAGCATAGTTTAAATCTTAGCTTTGCATTCATATTCATTCATCTAAATCATTCAATTGCATTTAGTTTACTTCATTTAACTTATACAACATATTTCATAAAATAATTTGAATGAACTAGTTTGCATTTTTGGCCCTACCTCTCTCCTTTTAAGTGAAAAACCCTAGAAGAGTTAGAGAAGTCCTAGAGAGCCAAAAATCAACGGTTCATTTTGGTGAACCCGCATTTTGAACACTTTTCATTTCTGATTTCATTTTCATATTGCATCCTAGATTAATTTTGCATCAACATGCGATTAGGACATTGTTTTTTTTTTGCACTCTAGGACTTTTCAAATTGCATTAGTGAAACTTCATTTAGATTTAATTTTTGCATTGCATCTCAATAAAAAAATTGAAAATCTGCATTCTGCATCCTTGATTGCATTCTATAGAATATTAAATTCATCTTCAAATTTTTGAAAAACTCAAAAAAATATCATACTGGGACTCATTCGCCACCCTAGATGAATTAATCCCTCTGCACTTTTTACATAGCATTTCTGGCATTTTTCTGGTATTTTCCTACATTTCTATTTTCTATAATTAGATCTTTGTAACAGTTAGTAGCATTTTTTTTATTTTCATATTAGACACCTTAGATTACCTTGCATTTGTATTCACCTCTCCTTTGTGGTACTTGTATGAGTATTTGGTGCCCCGTTGATAATACTTTAGTGAGAAGAAGTTCTAGACTCATGGCTTCCCATGATAGCACTTTCATTGTGGACCTTGGGATCTCATGAGCTCCTACTCCTAGTATGGACAATGGTGCATTAGGTACTAACAATACCACTTCTATGCCTTCACCTTTCCATCCAATGAATGTTGAAACCCAAAAAAATTCCCTCTCACAAGAAAAGGTCATTCATATTCATGAGGATTGTAGACACTGAAATCTGGTTTAAGCCTATGACTTCAATATTCTTAATAATTTGTATTCTTCATGGTCATGATTAAATAATGTCAATTATTTAATTATTCTCTAAATTCTTCATTTCTTCTATTAATTAAATAATGTTAATTATTTAATCGATTCACATTTTCTTTATTCTATCTAATTAATTAAATAAACGCTTTTTATTTAATTATGTTACTAATTAACCTTATCCTTCTTTTCAATTTACTCTTTATCATACTTCAACTATAATTAAATAAATCCTTAATTTATTTAATTATTCATTTAATCCCTTCGTCACTTAATTAAACAAATCTTATTTATTTAATTATTCTTCAACTATCAAATCTTGAATTAAATGAATTATTTAATTCATAAATCCTATTTTAACACATTCCTCTATATTTAGATAATTGTGCAAATTATCTAAGCATTCACTTTTACTCGACTCGAAGATCTATTTTAATTGCTCAGTTAACTCTTGATTTAATGTCTGAGTGGCTTTCTCGAGTTATCTCTTCGTCATATCATTCAGTCATCTAGTGCTAACTCAATTGTGTGTACATGCAAATTAATTAAATATTCTTATTTAATTAATTAAACCTTGTGCGTGCATTCGAACGAGAGTTTCTTTAATCAATCTTTATCTTTGTCATGCAAAGATAATTCTTCTGTTTTCGAATAGCAAACTTGAAGATTAAATCATTTATTTAATCTTTATTTCTATTTCTAATTTGTATCACTCATGTCGCTACTAACAATTATCATAATGCATGTCTAGTCAGTCGATCTCAACCATCCGTTGATCTTTCAATCCTGGCCTGTCATTCGAATAATCAATTTTCTATAAATTGATCTATTCTTCATCATTCCAATCTCTCTCGACATCTTATGACTTTTTGGAGCAACTATCTTGAATCTTCGATGTTTTGCTAAATCATTATCATAGGCTATACTTGCACGAACTTTTGAAAATATGAGGGCAATTATACTACAACGGAAAAATGGAGAAGGGCAATCGAGATGATACATGGAATTATGTACATATTGGGTGAGATTGTTCAATTTATTTACGTTTTTACTTTCCTTTTTTCTTTGTTGCTTAACATTAGATTGCATTTAGAGTTTTTGGATTTAGATTGCATGTTTGCTCTGATTTGTTTCTTCTACACTTTCTAGATGTTACATTTGGTGAAACCGACGTGAAGACACCATCTTCGCGAATCCGTAGACTTTTATTTCATTTTGCAGCTTTTTGTACGGAACGACACATTTGCTTGATGAAACGCCGCAATTGACATTCGAAGACGCATCAGTGTGATGAAGCAATGCAATTGACTTTCTGAACCACATTTGACATCAGAAACAACACATCTGAATAATTCTGACGCATCTGTCATTTTCTAAGCCACAATTGACTGGTAAAATACCGAAACGCATTTGACAATGAAAATGACTCATCCAAATGGTATTATTTAGGATTAGATTTTCAATTTACAGTTTCCTTTTTTGTGGTTTTGTTTTCGCTAATCTTCTATTTTCAGTGTGTGTCTTGGGAAGTTAACAAAGTTTTTGCAGATTGATTGTCAAAGACCAATATCAAATTACTAATGAATTTTTCTGCAAAATGCATGTCAAAGACCCTAGTTAATTTTTTGAAACGGATTGTTTGGTAGTGTAGCAAATCTTTCATTTGGTTTAAAATTAACAAGTTTCTACTGTGTTTGGTGTGAAAGAACAACTATGTAATTACCCTCACGATTTGGTACATTGAAGTATCCTCTCCCCTTGCACATCTGTTCGATCCTGGGTGTAAGAGAAACAGTTACCAACTCTAGAACTGGGGCCTGTTCTGGTGGGAAAAAGTACTCACCCCAGGATGACTCAAACTGGTAGCACCCTGAACCCGAGGGACTTCTAGCCGGTATATAAAAGTGGATTCTTGGGGAAAGCCCAAGAATCATTTATATGGTTCTAACGAGATGAATCTGAAAGGGGACTCTCACCGCATGGATCATGCCCTATGAATGGAATTCCTGTATTAAACATTTTTTTTTAGAGACCAACCATTTTTTGGTGGTTGCTTGGTATAGTGCAGGGTACAGTATCATGCCCGAAGACACTCACTACTGACCCCCTTGAGTAGAGATAGCAGTTCTTGGGAAGTCATTACCCAAAGAATCTAAAGTTGGTGTGCTCAAATGATGTTAACGATTCATGGAGGGGAGCCAATGCCACCAAACTTCTAAGTTATCCGCTCTCGAGAAGGAAAGGTGTTTATCACCAATCTGGGGTATATCGGTGGGCTATACCAAGTATATAAACCTTTGGCCTATTGGCCTATTAGGATTGTACTTGTCTATTGTCAAATTACACATTCTTTGGGTCCAAAATCAAACTGAAAGCACTTTGTCTTATGATTGTCTTTGTTTACTAGAACTTGATCACAGAAAATAGTGTCAATTTTATATCTCAATTCACTAAAAATACGACAGAGTCGCAACTGTTCACCACAAGGTCACAATTGATTTTTAGAGTCCATTTTTTTAACTTCAAGTCGCATCTGTCATTTTCAGTCGCATTTGTTTAGCTTAGAGTCGCATCTGCCAGATGAGCTCACATTTATTTTATGGAAAACTACATATGTTATATTTTGAGTTGCAATTGCTATTATGAGTTGCATCTATTAGAAACTTAACCGCATTTGTATGACACCAGATACTGAACATTTACCAGAAACATGCAACTAATTGATAGAAAGCCGCAACTGTGAAAGATAACCGCATTTGATAAACCCCGCAATGCATTTGCGAGATTATTAGAAAACTAGAATTCACAGGCACTATCCAGTCAACACTGTCATACCAGTGTTTGATCTATCTTAAAATTTTCCTTGGACAGAAACCTGAAATGATTTTCTCAATATTGCATCCTTTAGGTATCAATTAGTCATTACTATAGTCATTCCAATTCTAAGTCTTACTTTCATCTTTGAGTACATATTGCCTTTAGATTTAACCTTCTAGGAAGATTAGTTTTTCATTGAACCTAGTCCTATCATCTTATCCTTTGTCCTATAGAGAGTCCTCCTAGCTCATTAGTCTAGTTAGGAAACTCGACTTGTCTTTGATCCTCATCTTACATTGGTTCCTTGACTTAACTAAATTGACGCCTTGGTTAGACTTTAGGTAGTTGGTCCCTCCGTCTCGGGTTTGCAGAATTGATTACCTTAGAAGTTTTCTTATACTTTGCATCTTTAGATATTGCCATATTAGACTAGCATCATCTTAGAACATTCATTATTTTGCATTTAGAAAATCCCAAAAACATAGACTAGAGTCATACTGTCCATAGACTTAGTTTTGCATTCCTTGCATATTGAGCTAATCTTACATGGTTGAAACTAGGTCTAAGAGAAGAGAGAGAGAAAAGATGTCGAACCCAAACGAATTCATCAAATCCATTTTCCTCAAGACCTCACAAGACTCTATTAGAAAAATTCACCACTAGAAACACTCAGGGGCACATTACAACAAAAGACATAGAGGTTGTCGCACATGACCCTGAGTTTGCCTCTTTTGTAGATGAGTACCTAGCAGACAATCATCAATGATACTTAGCCAAGTTACTAGCTGAAGGTGCTACCTTACCCACATGATTTGATATTAGCACCTTACAAACTCAACCTACACAAGGGACAAATACAACAACTGCTAGTGCTACTATACCTCAAGTAAATACAACTATACCATCTGGCATACCTACATAGAGTACGACAGTCCATACGTCTCCATTTGGTACGTCCGACATGACATCGAGATTTAATTTCACTGTAGGGGGATCATCATCCACTCCCTCCAGTCCTCTTGTTGGGAATAAAAGACCTAAAACGTTAGCTTCTACACCATATGTCGATGTCACAAGTACAATATCCCAGTCAACAGCCATACCTAATGTCAGTGTTGCGAGCACCATACCACAATCAATGGCCATACCTAGTGCTCAAGTCACTAGTACTATACCACAGATTACACAAACAGGAGGCATTCCCTCATTCCAAATTGGCAATCAGAATCCATCTTCCCAGATCGGAAGTCAGAATATATTCACACAGATTCCAAATCAGAATCCGTTCTCCCAGATGGGTAATCAGAACCCATTCTCCTAGATTCCAAGTCAACAACAATTTACACAGATTCTGAATCTGAATCCCTTCTCCCAGCACAGTACCTAGAATCCGTTCACACAAATCCCAAGTCAAAACCAATTTATGCAGATTCTAGACCAGAACACATTTACTAACATTCTGAATCCAAACCCATCACGAGACCTTGGATTTCAAAATACATACACAAATCTGCATAATCCACCTAGCACATCATTGACCCAGGTTGACATCTTGAAAACACAAATGCATGCACTACAAACACAAATGGACAACATGGTGGTGTCAACTAAGAAATCCTTTTCAACAAAGGACATATGCCCATTTCCCTTTGATAAATCATTGTACATGACCCCTTTCCCTCACGGGTATGTCATACCGAATCTCCCTAAGTACAATGGAAAACAGAATCCAATAGAACATATAAGGTAATTTTCTACCATATGCATAGATGTCGCTTATGACCCCATGTATCTTATGAGACTATTTCCAAGAAGTCTTGTAGGAATTGCACTAGAGTGGTTTTCAGGTCTAGACTATGGCATCGGATCTTGGGGTGAACTGGCTGAGAAATTTGTTGAGCAATTCTCCTTCAACATAGACCACGAGATAAATATAGCAACCTTGTGTCACACAACACAAGACAAAGGTGAAACATTTATCGCTTTCTTCTAGAGATGGAGGACTATAGCTAGTCGGTGTCCTATCGAGATACCTAAAAAACAAAAAGTTACAATGTTCCAGGAAAACCTTCATGCAAAACTAAGGAATAACTTAAGGGTACATTGTTGTACATCTTTTTCGGAACTAGTGGAAAAAGGGGTTATAATAGAAAAGGATCTCATTGAAAAAGGTGAACTTAAGACATCAACATCCAATAGAAATCTGATCATGCAAAACACCCCCAATGATAGAAATAGATTTTGGTCTCACAACAAAAATGTCACCAATGATGGGGTAGTTGATGCTAAAACTGTACAAGCAGGACCAATCATTACATTACAAGGGCCTAATACTTCTGCCAACATGCTTAATGTTGTCAATCAACCTCCCAACATGGTCCAAAATACTCAACGTTTGAACCAACAAAGGAGGTTTCAAAAACGTGAGTTCACTCCCTTAGGGGAACCAATAGAGTCTGTATTCAAATAACTGTTACAACATAATCTTATACAGCTGCAAGAGCCAAGACAATATGATCCAGGACAATTTACACCAGTTTGGTGGGATGACAATGCCTTTTTGTGATTATCATAGAACTAAGGGACATAACCTACAAAATTGTCACCAACTGAAAAATATCATATAGGATCTTGTCGAAAGGAGAATAATTGAAGTTAGTGGATAGAAACCAAAGTCATCAAACACTGATCAAAAAAGTATTTTCTGATCCACTACATGACCATGGGAAAGGAACTGTTCCTAGTTTGAGTACTAAGACCAATATGTCAGCCAACTATGCGAGTATCAATCATGATTATAATAGTGGCAAAACCATTCATCACCTTTGTGCCGTCGTTGAGAATGTCAATACCATTACTACCAATACAAATCCCAAGTGCGCGGTCAATACTCATAGTACTAAGATCACTATTCAAGGCCCTCCATCACACCAAACACCGCAACCTTCCAAGTCACAATATAACCTCCTTGACCAGCTGGGGAAGACCCCAGCCCAAATCTCAATCTTGGAACTATTGCGTATTTCCCCTAAGCATCGATCTATCTTGGATAAAGCTTTACAAAACACCACTATCCCAAATGACATCAATGTCAATCATTTCTAGGAAATGGTGGGCTGCTTGACCAATAATCATCATGCCACATTTTCTGAACAAGACTATGCAACTAAAAAGATGAACCATAATGACCCTTTACATCTAGAAGTCCTTGTTGATGACACCAAAGTTAGGAGATTTTTGGTAGATGGAGGAGTAGGATTAAATCTGTGCACTTTAAAATTGATTAAGGCATTAGGTTTCTCAGAAGCATGCATAGACACAACCAAAAGTATTGTCATTAAAGCTTATGATGATGAGGAACAAAAATCAAAGGGGGTGGTAACACTTCCTATCAGAATTGGTCCTGCGGTAATGGAGACAAAGTTCCAAGTCTTGGATCTCACCCTTCCTTATAACCTTCTGCTAGGAAGACCATGGATTCATGCCATGAAGGCGGTCCCTTCCACATATCATCAGTGTCTCAAATTCCCTTACAATGGCACTGAAATAACTATAGACAGTGACCTAGATCCATTCCAATATTGTACAAATTTGAAAGAGATCCCCCAACGCCAAGTGCCAGTAAACCAAGAGGCTTCATTGTCCAATCCATCTCCCTATGCTGACCCGTCCCCACTCACCCGAACATCTATTTCACCCTTGATTCCTACCACTCCTAGGGTTGAGATCCAAGACAAGGGTTGTGGAGAGTATTACATGAAGACATCTTATTATGTTAGCCATCTGATTCATCCTAAGTCACATGGTTTACCTGCATCAGATAGGAGGCAATCTATGGTCACTATACACGTTCCTCCCACAACAACTTTCACTAAATGGGGAGAATTAAGCAAAGAGGTCGTAATTATAGAGGATGTCACCTCCTAGATGTATAGAGAAGATGATGAAGAACCTCTCTCACTTGCTCACATTCCTACAGATCTATATGGAAAAGGTTTCACAATCATCCAGAGCAAGGGATATAATGGACAGAGTGGTTTAGGCTTAAACCAAGATGAGAGGATTGAACCAATATTTATTTCTCAATGGCCAAAAGGCGTAGGGCTTGGGTTTCAACCGATTTAGATTGGAAATCCTAGTACCACATCACCCTTAATTGAGGAAGTAAGTGCTTCATAAGATATTAATACATCTCATGAACAATCAGACCAATATCACTGTGACTCCCCTGATTCCAACAACTATGAGTGGGATTCCCTATCCTCTACCTCTTCCATGGACCTTGACAAGCTATTTGGGAAACTCGACTTAATGTTAAGATCCTCACCAAATCCATTGAATTCCTTTCCACCAAAGAATATGATAAAAGAGGAATGGTTTAAACACTACTATTAGGAATCACTTGATCCTACCTCTTGGCAACCTGATCCATCTGTTTCAGATAACCAAACCTTGGCATTAGGCCCACCTCTCAATCCACCTAGATCTAAAGCTAAGAGAAAATAGGACTTAGCACAAAACTTTTGTGACCATATGAATAACTCATTCCTTACCTTGACCCCATTAAACTTTGATAACTCTGACGATGACATGCCCTTAGTCTATCCCCTACTCATTGATTGGGACCAACAAGGCACACCCATCTTAGACATTTTTTAGAACGACGAAGCAATTGCTGAGTTCCTGGCATTACGAGAAGGCATACCTAATGGTGATCACAAGGCTGGTTTTACCATTGACTTGAAAAACAAAGCATATTTTGGGGAATCTGTTCAACCCTCTAGTCGCAAAAATGAGAAAAAGAATAAACAAAATAAAAAGGATGAGTCTCTAGGTGAAAACCGAAAGGCACCTTTAGACAATGAAAAAGTAAAAAGAAAGGAAACATCTAAAGGTGAAAACCTCTCTGAGGTACCTAAGGATGGAGGTTTGAACATTCTCCCCATTGCACAAGAAAATTCACCCATGCTCATTGAAGAATCAGTAGAAGTCAACATAGGTACAAAAGAGAATCCTCGACTGGTTTATTTTGCAACGTCATTGACAACAAAAGAGTAGCCAGAATTCCACAGCTTCTTTGCACAGAGAAAGATAATTTTTTCCTGGTCATATGCAGACATTCCTAGGTTGGATCCTGAACTTGTTCTACATCACTTACCCTTACAATCAGGTTTCAAACCAGTGAAACAAAAATTGAGGAAAATGCATCCACAGATTGCTTTACTAGTCAAGGCAGAACTCAAGAAACTGTTAGACGTTGGTTTCATTAGATCAATCGACTATGCCGATTGGATCTCCAATCTTGTACCAATCACCAAACCAACTGGGGGCATCTGCATCTGCACCGATTTTAGAGATATCAACAAGGCTTGTCCTAAGGATGACTTCCCTTTGCCTAACATAGACATGATAGTTGACATGACAGCAGGTTATGAGATGTTGTCCCTTATGGATGGATTTTCTGGATATAATCAGATCATAATTGCAACTGAAAACCAACCTAAGACAACTTTCACTTGTCCTTGGGGAACCTATTGCTGGAATGTTATGCCCTTTGGACTCAAAAATGTTGGAGAAACCTATCAACGTGCCATGACCACCATTTTTCATGATCTAGTACACACTCTTATGGAGGATTATGTCGATGACCTTATTGTTAAATTGAAGACAAGAGCACAACATTTATAGGTTTTAGACAAGATATTTCAAAGGCTAGAGAAGTATAAGGTTATACTCAATCCTAAAAAATGTGTGTTTGGAGTAAAGTCAGGAAAGATTTTAGGCTATATCATTTCTAGACGAGGCATTGAAGTGGATCCGGCCAAGGTAAAAGAAATCATAGACATGCCTCCACCAACTAATCTCAATCAACTAAGGACATTACAAGGAAGACTACAATCCATCAGAAGATTTATAGTGTAGTTAGCAAATAGGACACATCCTTTTCAACATCTACTTAAGAAAGTAGTACCCTTTGCATGGACAGCTAAGTGTGGAGAGGCTTTTCAACTGATTAAGGAATATTTACTCACACCACCAGTCTTAATGCCACCTATTGAAGGATGACCATTGATTCTTTATATTACAGTAACCCATTCATCACTTAGAGCATTGCTTGCATAGAATGATGATGAAGGTCATGGAAGGGAATTCTATTATATTAGTCAAACTTTGGTAGGTTATGAGCTCAACTATAGTACCATTGAATGTGCCTATCTTGTAGTAGTATTTGCTACCCAAAAACTAAGGCACTATATGCTAAACCATCAAATGATGTTGATTGCTAAAATAGATCCTCTAAAATATCTTCTCAGCAAGGCAGCATTAGCAGGGCGATTGGCCAAATGGGTTATGATACTTAGTGAGTATGACATCTAGTATGTAGAAAGAAAGGCTATTAAAGTTCAAGTCATTGCTGATCAGTTAGCCGACGCACCAATACAAGCAGATCACCCATTAGTTGTAGACTTTCCTGATGAGTTTATATTCACCATAGATACAAACATAACATGGAAACTGTACTTTGATGGCTCACATACAAATCATGGCTCAGGGGCTGGTATATTGTTTGTCACACCACAGGGTGATTCCATCCCTAAGTCATTCAGGATTGCATTCCCATGTACTAACAACATAGCAGAGTATGAAGCTCTAGTGACAGGTTTACGCATGGCAATCAAGTGAAAAATTAAGAACCTACAAGTATATGGTAATTCTCAACTAGTAATCAAACAGGTAAATGATGATTATGAGACTAAGGATGAGAATCTTGCTCCACACAAACGCATGGCTGATAGCTTTAAAGAGTACTTTGACAAAGTCGAATTTCATAAGATACCTCATGTTTTAAACAGGGCAACAGACGCTATGGCTACAATTGCATCAATTCTCAACATTCCTAAAAACATGCCTAAGTTTTTGTTTTTGGTAGAACAGCTTTTGGTCCCAACCTACGATACCCCAGATTTTGAAATGGTGTGTGACATTGTTGGTCCTGATTCCCCATGGTACAAAGAAATCTATGACTACCTTCATGCCGAAGTCATACCCACTGGCCTATCAAACAACCAACATAAGACATTCCTTCGAAAGTCAGCCAAATACACCATCATCAGAGACACCCTATATAGATATGCCTTAGATAATACCCTATTGAGATGTCTTGATTCTACTGAAGCACAAGCAACCTTGCATGGGGTGCATGAGGGTATCTGTGGTTCCCATTCTAGCGGTCCTACCTTAGCCAAAAATATTATGAGACTGGGTTATTATTGGCCTACTATGGAAAAGGACTCATATGTCTTTGTAATGAAATGTCGCCAATGCCAAGTTCATGGAGACTTGATACATGCACCAGCACAGGAGCTCTGTCCTATAACGTCACCATGGCCCTTCGCCCAATGGGGACTTGACCTCATAGGAAAGATCCACCCCACATCATCTAATGGCCACAAGTTCATTATCGCTGCCACTGAATACTTTACAAAGTGGATTGAAGCCATTCCTATGAGATACATTACTGACACAGATTTCTAAATTTATCCTGAACTATATCATATGTCGGTATGGTGTTCCTCAGTCCATAATCATGGATAATGGCTGTCCATTTAAGAATCAAGAAGTCTACCATCTGTGTGATGAATTTCATATTCAACATGACCTTTCCACTCCATACTACCCACAAGGTAATGGCCAAGCAAAGGAATCTAATAAAACTATCATTAGAATCCTCAAAAAGACTATCAATGATGTTAGCCGTGATTGGAATTTACAGCTTAATCCCACCTTATGCACTTATCGTACAAGTATCTGTACTCCCACTCTCACCACTCCCTATTCACTAGTATTTGGTTCTGAAGCCATTCTTCCTATTGAGGTCGAGATTCCTTCCATGAGGGTATCCTTGAAAGGCCGCATTGATGATGAAGAGTATCTAGTATCGAGACTCCATGAGCTAGAATTCCTGGATGAACGAAGACAGAAGGCATTAGACCATCTCCAAGCATATCAAAATCTCCTTCATCGTAGCTATAACAGGAAGGTCTTGAACAAAAACTTTGACATTGGTGACCTGGTTTTAATGGAGAACCCAAAGAATCAAGCAGAAAGGGAAAAACCAGGAAATTTTGAACCAAACTAGTTAGGACCTTATATTGTTATAGAAGCCTTTGGATCAAGAGCATACCAACTCTCTACTCCTAAATGGGAACCATTTTCCTCGCCAATCAATAGTCTTCATCTAAAGAAGTTCTATGCATAGCTTCTGAGAGCCTTGTCTTAATTAGCAAAAATACAAAAAAATCAAAAAAGCAAAAAAATCGTTACCAAGGTGAAAACCTGGCAAACAGGCGTCTTGGTAACACCAAAAAAAAAAAAAGATAATCCAGAAAATAGTAAAGACAAATAATTCATCCAATAGTGAAAACCACTTTAGTGGCACTTTGGATAGGTACCATGGTGAAAACCTGGCAAACAGGCGCCATGTGTAGTTGACTCTGCTCCTTTGTCTACTATTATTCTAATCTAGCATATCCCTGTACATAGTCCACTACCTTGTACATATCGTTTATCCCTATAAATAGTCCACTTCCCTGAACATATCACCTATCTTTCCCATCCATCGCTTGTACATACCATTCATAATAAGTGGTAGTCTTTCCCATAACTTGGAACGATTGACATCGAGTGCATTTCATATCCTCCATTTTACCCTATTCATAATCAATTGGTCTTATACTCGACTGGGAGAAAAAACTTGACATGTGTCATATTGGTTCTTATATAGGCTATGCTGAAGACATAAAACCATGAGAAAATCCAAAAACATCACAAAATGACCTGAGAAAATACGAAAAACATTAGAAAACTTCAAAAGGACAAAAAAATAAAAACATGTCAAAAATCCAAAAACAGAGTCAGAGTCAGTCACATTTGTTAGTCTTTGTCGTTTGTCGAACTATGTTTCCTCTGTGACTGGACATAGGCAAGGTCATCTTCTAAGTTCCCCCGAGGCATTAGGTTAGTTTGTTTAGGTTTGTCTGTATAAAATCATGATTCAATCCATATGTCTATATGACAAGGTCATTGGTTGTGTCGAGCTATGAGGTCTCTGTGTGTATAACCTAAGCAAGGCCATCAAGCGATGAGCCCCCGAGGCCACACTAGGTCAGTCCTTTAGGGTTCATTACATTCACTATCACACACATATTTTATTTGTAGTTAGTCTTGTCAGTCAAATTCAAGTCAAACTACGAGGTCTCTGCATGTACAAGGTAGGCAAGGCCATCAATCGATGAGCCCCTAAGGCTGCACTAGGTTAGTCGTTTAGGGTTTGTCGTCACACACAGTCAATTGTCGGCTCATCATATCAAGTCATGCATCAATCTAGTGAACATGTCAGCAATTTCTCTAATTCAAATCAAACAACTTGCCATATGAAACAATCAACCTTTGTCTTATTCAGGATGAGTCCTTCCTGAATATAGATATCAGCAAAATAATTTATGTCTTATACAGGATGAGTCCTTCCTGCATAATTGACATTGTCAAACAGTCAATATAGCCTTACATAGGTTATCACATCAAGGGCATCAGACTCAACATCTTCTACGATACATGTCTCTCTAAAACCAGGCTTTGTCATTCCTTATACAAATAGTCATAACATCAAAACCAGACTCGAAGTCTTATCCGATATGTGTATCCCCTGGAATCAGGCTCTATCAATCAATCCTTCTATCAATGAAAATGAATCAAACAAATAGATCAAGTTTTGGAAAATATTTTATTGGTTTTATGACTTTATGGCTTATTTATCTTATCATTTCATTCGACTTTATGATGGGAATTATGTTACTAGCTTTCTCAAGGATGTCCCATGAAGGATTTAGAGAAGCAACAATGTATCAGAATTATGTTTTCTTTGACTGTTGTCTGTCAACTGTCTTTTAAATTTGGATTTTGAGTCATGTTACTAGTTTCCTCAAGGATGTCCCATGAAGGATTTAGACAAGCGATGACATCTCATGACCCATCTTTTACTTTGTTTGTTGTCTGTGGTTTGTCTTGATAAAAATACTGGGGAAACTTGTGCCCTTAGTATGAGTTAACGACAATCCTTGTCTATGACTGTCTGTTGTTAGCAAGTGGATGACCTTGCATACCTTGATCTATGTCATATCATGGTGTTTTTCTCCATTTGTATTAGTCCCGCCCAATGATGATAAAGTGCAACACCTTTTGTGATACAACGAAACATCGAAGATTGCTAATACTAACATCCATCACAATATTTCTCAATCTTTCTTTCCGCACTAACAGTTCTTCTTTCTTGCATTATGACGGAGTCCTATGACACACAACAATATAAGTCAACCTGCATACACATACATGTTAGAAAAATATAAACATATAGGCATTTATCATATCTAGAACATCATGGCATCATAGACATTCATCATCATAAAATACATATCATAAGTATTCCATGTACATAACAAATTATAAATACATGCATCACATTTCATTTGTACAACATCGCATATAGAAATCATGGCACATATAACATCACATTGCATCTCATAATTATAAATTGCATACATAACATCCATTGACATCATACATGTTCATACATACATCATCACATAGAATCAATGACGTATCATAAGCTGCATAAACACATCATCAAGTAGATATGATCATCCATCACATGGCATATCATATAAACATCACATGTACAAATAAATGATTGCATAATCAATAAATAGAAATGCATATCATGAGAATCTCTGCCAAAATCATATATATATATATATCGCTCAATAGTGTCACATCACAATATCATAATGTATCAATAAACATGGAAGCCCGCAGGCTATATAATCATAATACAATGTCTCAATACATATCAAGAAATGTCCCTATCCTGAACTACCACTACTATCATGGCTAGAGTGTGCGGATGACTGATGTTGGGAACCCGATGACCTTTGACCTAAGTGGGGCCTGTCATATGGACCTGATCTGCATGGCTGCTCCACACCCTCTATGCTCATTGTCCTGGAGTGGGTCCTAGTCTGAGACCTCTCACTGCATACCTCTGAAAAGCTCAGAGCCTGTCTCTCTGGAGGAACTTTTGTCTCATATAAATCCCTATAATAGGTGGCTCTCTCTCCGGCTCTAACTAACTCTCTAGAAAATTTAGTTGTTGGCCCAGTACACAAGGCTCTAATCTTTGTGAATCTCTGCTCAGTCTCATGCCTCCGAGTTATGGCCTGATCTTTGTCCATGATGGCCCTGTCCCTCTCCATCTGTACCAAATCCCTCTCAAACATCATCGCCCTCATCTTCTCCTCCAAGGATGCAATCTGGGCCCAAAGTGTAGCGGTGTCAGAATCAACTGCCTCTGTGTCCACCTGTCTCACCCTCCAAATCCTCCAGAATACTGTCTTGGATCTCCCGCTCATGATCATCATCCTCCTCATCATCATCCTGATAGGAAACTAGCAAGCCTAGGGCATCAATCTTTGTCTCCTCTCTATCTACCTCCTCCTCTGCATGAACCTCTGGAATGACCTCCTCTGCGGGATGGTCCTCCTCTCCACCGATCTTAATATGCACCTCCTTCCCACCTCTTCCAATATCCGGCATGGCCACATCCTCCTCTCCCCATCCCTCCTCATGAATCGGTGACAATGGTGGCCCTCATCCCCTCCATCCATGTCTCCCTCTCCTACCACCTCGTCGACCACCTCCACCATCATCTCCATCATCACCATGGCACCCTCCACCTCTCCGACCTTTGCCTCTACCACACCTGCCTCACGATCCTGTCCCTCGCCGTTCTATCGGCGCCGGCTGATCTGGATCTGTCAAGGGAATTGGCCTATGCATGGCCCACCACTGATCGTAAGCCTTTGTTGTACCTAGGTGTGCCAGACCATCTCTCCATCCCCATGGCACTACCTGCAATCCGTCAATATTTTCCTCCACAGTGGCTACTCGAATCTCTGGACCCCATAGAGGGATCTCTCACAAACTCAGCCCATCCTCTCAACACATCCTGTACCTCTCCGAACTACCACAATACATGATCTAACAAGTGACGCTCTATAATGTGGATGTGTGAAATAGTCCACCTAATTAGGTACTGTGTCTGCTGGAAAAAAGGCAGGTGCTCATCCTCATCTAACCACTCTGCGCATCCCAGGTATGTTCTCCATGTAAACTGAACCATAGTGTCTATGGCATGCCTGAAATACCCCCTATCTCCCATATGGTGCTGAGTGTTTTCCCCTGCATAGTGGAAGGCATAAGGAGCTTTTTGTTGTACATCTACTGTCACTGGTGGCCAAAAAATAGCAATGTGTTCCCATGCCCATACCATCAAGAGCGTGGCACCACAACTCATGGACTGAGCCTCTCGGTAGGCAATATCATGCAAATGAAAATACAACATGCCAAGAAGACAGGGACCCCATGCATATACCTCCCATCACTCTAGCATCCCTACTAGCATCTCCCCCCAACCCACGGGAAAACCATGACCTTGACGGTTAGGAAGCACTATCCCACCTATCAATGTACACACTAGACATTCCAGCCACCTATACCTCTTCACTAGTACACGCCATCTAATCTCATAGTGATCGAAGCCTAACTATCTCACATCTGCGTGAAGGTAGTATCTGCACATCTCAGTGACACCCCTCTAGGTATCGTACCTCACACTCATGCCTTTGATGGGAAGTCTCAGGATCCTATACACATCCTCCAAAGTAACTGTAGCCTCTCTAGTAGGCAGGTGAAAGGAAGACATCTCTGAGTGCCACCGCTCACACAAAGTTGTTAATAAACCCCGGTTCACCCGAATCTGGGGCATGTCTGTAACATGTAGAAGACTTAGATGCCATAAGAAATGTCGCTCTGCACTCCGCAAGCTGTCTCGGAAGCCAAAAGTCGTAGGTCTCGACTCTCGCATATATACTGTGTCTAACACAACCTGCAATAGCATTATACATGCCTCATGTCAGCATCAAACATCTATCCTAGTGCAAAATGACTAAATTAACTACTATTCAAATGCGTCATTATTTTATATATGTGTTGTAGAAAAATCAAATGCGTCATTCAATTACACATATGTGTCACTCTTTTTCAAATGTGTAACTTTAAAATGCATGTGTGTATAATAAAAAATGTGTCTGTGAACAATTAACTATCATTTGCAACTACGTAAATGAAATAACAAGTACGTCAAAATAAAATCAAATGCGTTGAAAAATTATCACATGCGGCTATTTTAAATGCAAATGCGTTGTTCTTTATCGAATGCATTGAACTAAAAAACAAATGCGTCAAACTGCAGAAAAACCTACGCTACCTATCTACGTGAAATTACACATGCGTTGATCCGCATGCAAATGCGTCAATTGCACACTCACATGCGGCTTTTCAATAAAGTGACACATAACTAAAATTACATTTAAATGCATAAAAAGACGCGACAATAAAAAATTTCAAAAGTCAAGCTTAAGGTACATACCGGGGGGTCCGCGTCAGCTGGCTGCCTGAAGGTCCGGATCCTATATGCTCGATGGTGGGTGTTCGGAACAGGAGACATCGTTGTTGTGGGTACAGAGAAAAATCTCAATTCTCGAAGCTAGGTAGGTGAAAATGAATTGGCTTTTACCCCAATTTCTATTTATACCTAGGCTTTTGGTGGCATTCTTTTCTACTGGCCACGTCGGCTTCCAATTTCAATCAACCCGTACCCATCCATACCACTTCCAAATTCAATTCTGTCAAATCCACTACATTTCTGGCTATCCAATGGACTAATCGGGATCATTTCCAAAAAATTTCTAATTTTTTTGAAAATTTGTCAATTTTCCCGAGGGGGCATACCTTCACCTGTTTACATCGGGGCATGACTGGGGCATATTTTTATCGATTTTCTTTGACACAACGCCGAAATCACATTATATCAAAGAGGGGCAAATGTAGACACCAAAATCTGGTTTAAGCCTACCACTTCAATATTCTTAATAATTTGTATTCTTCATGGTCATGATTAAATAATGTCAATTATTTAATTATTCTCTAAAGTCTTCATTTATTCTATTAAT
Organism: Sequoia sempervirens; assembly: GCA_007258455.2. Classification (NCBI taxonomy): domain Eukaryota; kingdom Viridiplantae; phylum Streptophyta; class Pinopsida; order Cupressales; family Cupressaceae; genus Sequoia; species Sequoia sempervirens. The sequence goes on along the minus strand of VDFB02047230.1, from coordinate 405,167,538 downwards.
TAAATAATCTTAATTATTTAATCGATTCACATTTTCTTTATTCAATCTAATTAATTAAATAAACACTTTTTATTTAATTATGTTACTAATTAACCTTATCCTTCTTGTCAAATTAAATAAATTCTTATTTAATTTACTCTTTATCATACTTCAACTATAATTAAATAAATCCTTAATTTATTTAATTATTCATTTAATCCCTTCGTCACTTAATTAAATAAATCTTGTTTATTTAATTATTCTTAAACTATCAAATCTTGAATTAAATGAATTATTTAATTCATAAATCCTATTTTAACACATTCCTCTATATTTAGATAATTGTGCAAATTATCTAAGCATTCACTTTTACTCGACTAGAAGATCTATTTTAATTGCTCAGTTAACTCTTGATTTAATGTCTGAGTGGCTTTCTCGAGTTATTTCTTTATCATATCATTCAGTCATCTAGTGCTAACTCAATTGCATGTACATGCAGATTAATTAAATATTCTTATTTAATTAATTAAACCTTGTGCGTGCATTCGAACGAGAGTTGCTTTAATCAATCTTTATCTTTGTCATGCAAAGATAATTCTTCTGTTTTCGAATACCAAACTTGAAGATTAAATCATTTATTTAATCTTTATTTCTATTTCTAATTTGTATCACTCATGTCGCTACTAACAATTATCATAATGCATGTCTAATTAGTCGATCTCAACCATTCGTTGATCTTTCGATCTTGGCCTGTCATTCGAATAATCAATTTTCTATAAATTGATCTATTCTTCATCATTCCAATCTCTCTCGAAATCTTATGACTTTTTGGAGCAACTATCTTGAATCTTCAATGTTTTGCTAAACAATTGTCATAGGCTATACTTGCATGAACTTTTGAAAATTTGAGGGAAATTATACTACAATGGCAAAATGGAGAAGGGAAATTGAGATGATACATGGAATTACGTACATAGTGGGTGAGATGTTCAGTTTACTTACATTTTTACTTTCCTTTGTTCTTTGTTGCTTAACATTAGATTGCATTTAGATTTTTTTGATTTAGATTGCATGTTTGCTCTGATCTGTTTCTTCTGCACTTTCTGGATGTTACAAGGATTTTGCACATTTATAACAAGATTTGTCACTTGAAAACATTTCCACCACTTCCATACCTTCCATTGACAATCTTCATCTTTTGATTGAAAGCAATGATGGCTTGCAAGTGATGAAGAGAATTGTTGATATTTACAATAAACATCCCTCTTCTAATACTCAATCTGCAAACATTCATGTAAGCTAAGGAGGACCTCAAGTTCCCCCCCTTCAACCATAACATCCATACCAACTTATACCAATCCGTAATTCCACACAACTATGTAACAAGTTAATTATGCAGCTACTTCTTTCCCAATTCCACCTAGCATTCCTACTTCTCTTGTGGCATCGTAAGTCTCCTCCACCACCTTCACACCTCATAGTATTACTTTCACTTCCCCTAAAATCACCTACACTCCATCACCATTTTCTCTTCCACCTCAACCCACTTATCCTAATCATGTTCTTACACAACTCCTTAATACTGTTTCATCCATGCAACATCAAATTTCCACTATTAGCCAAGGTCAATCCACTCCAACCACATATCATGTCCATAGCAGCCCCTTATCCTTAGAAATCTTACATACCTCGATGCCACAAGGGATAGAAAAGCCTTGGTTTGATAAATATGAAGGTAAAGGAGACCCTATCAATCATGTTAATGCTTATACCACTTTGTGTAGTGACTTTTTCCTTGATGATAAACTATTAGCCAAACTGTTTCATAGGACCTTGAAATATAATACATTAGAATGGTTTTCCAACTTTCCCAATCATTCCATCCATTCATTCAATGAATTGGTGGATGCTTTAATAAGTCACTTTCAAGTTCACATGGCACCTAAAAAGACAATAGTTGACCTCATGCCACGTAGACAAAACATAGATGAGTAACATATTTTATCTCACAATACCAATCCTTGTATGCTCAAATTGATGTCAAGATTCCTGATGCACATCTACAAAATATTTTTATCGAAAACTTGCACATGCACCTTCAAGATAAGATCACAATGATGAAATTCCCTTCATTTATGCATTTATGCACAACCTTGTGTGAATACCATAACTCGGTTTCAAGTCATGATTCAAAATCCACTTCTAGTCGAGCTAAAAAACTTGAACACAACAATCAAAACCAAAATACCACACCAAAATTTTGCGAAAAAAATAAAGGCTTTTTACAATTCAACCCACCTTATCCTTCACAACCACAACCAACCCAACCAGCTCAAACTCAAGTGGCAGTTGTTAAAACAATGGTGCCTTATAACTATGGGGACCCGAAGAGACAATTTTCTCCCTTACCCGATACCCTCCATAACACCATAAACCAATTAATTAAACAATGCATGCTCACTTTGCCACCCATCTGACCACTTAACCCAAACCAGCCCTTACCACCCACCTTAAAAACCTAATGCTTATTATCATTTTCATTGCCAGAATGGACATGTCACTGAACACTGCAAGCGTCTAAAACATTTAGTTCAAGACCTCATTGATTCAAGCCATTTGTCCATTGTGGGTGTTAATGATCAAGGCAATAAGTCTGTTGCACCCCCTAACCAAAATTTACAAATTTTCACCAATCCTATGCCTAAACACACTACTTCATTTATCAAGGCTATCAAACCTTCAAACACTGATGTAATGACTATTGATACAAACAATGAACAACATGATATACCTCCACCTGTTACTGAAGAAAGTCTTATGGATCAACTTGTGGCTACAATAGATGTTATCCCTCGTAAGGGCCAAACCACTAAATCTCTTGATATCACTTTTCTAGTAAATACATAATACAAAAGCTTTCTGATGGTCCTCTCTACATAGATGGCAGAATCTATGATAAGCCCACTAACGGGATATTAATAGATCCCACTTGTGGTGAGAATGTGATCACAAAGGAATTTCTAGCATTACATGAGCTATATCAAGATGATTATAATAAACTAACTATATGGATTAAAACACATACTAGTTTTGCATGCCCTACGATCGAATTGATCGTACTCCCCTTACAGATTGGACCTAAAAGTTCAGTTGTAATATTTTCAATTATTCCACAATCTGACCAATTTAATTTGTGGCTAGACCACCCTTGAATTTTCCCAATGAAAGTGGTCCCATCGGTTATTCACAAGTGTTTGAAGTTTCCACATGGAAATGAGATATTTACCATAAACCATAGTGGCTTTAATCACTTATCATCTAAAGGTAACTTTTCATTAGAATCCTTTTGGTCTGAACCTATCGAAGCCATCACACCTCAAAAGGACTTCTTTTTCATAACCTACCAAAAATTCAAAGACAAAAAGATATCCCATCCCCGTCTACTTCCACACCTCCTGTCATAGATGAAACCATGCTTCGACCTAATTCCAACATTGATAAAACTATACAACCTCATGAACAACCACCCCTCGATACTTCCTAGCCATCATTTAAATGACCAAGCAAAAATGAAACAACTCCTATCATACCTCCTCGTATTAAACAAGTGTATAAAGCAAAATATAAAGTGGTTGATCCATCCTCTTCGGTTTCTTGTGTCCTTCCCTCTTCGGAAGTAGAAGACCCTATGATTCCTCCATATGCTCTTACACCTCAACAAATCCAACATAGAATTAAACAAAACCATGGTTCTAGGGAATGTAGGCATCATCATCATCTCCTTGCTTGTCAGTCTCACATAGAAGAAAATAAAGAAAATCAACCTTTACCTTTGATAGAAGTAATAGATTACCACCCTCCTCCTAACTTTCCACAAGATAGTCTAGTGCAACAATCACAACAAAATGAACAAATCCAACAACCACAACTTTTCATACATCCATCCTTAGAAATCACCCTTCATCCTCCCATTGTCATTAATCGTGATGATGATGATGATGCAATGATAGAAAAAATAGATGAAGAAGTGCATAATGACTTAAATTCTCTATTTTCATCTACAATGAGCTTAAAAGATAAATCCTCTCCACCAAGTGAAGAACCTGGTAAGACTCCTACTTCAGTGCTTACAATTCTTCCTTTAGACAATCAACCACCCTCGGATTACACTAAACATGATTGGAAGGTGGATGACTTGTTAGATGGTTGACTTGCATTCACCTTGCTAGCCTTTTCCATGTTTCTTTTATTTTGATTTTTCTTTCATGTGTGTATCGTGTTCCCCCATATCATGTGTTTGATGTTCTCTCTCTTTGTACACTTCTTCTATTTGTCGTGCATTGTCTTTTTCTTTTTTTGTTTTCCTTTTGGGGATGACACAAAGTGTAGAGATGCCCTATGACTCTTCCATGTTGACCCAAAAGGTCCTTTTAATCTATTTCTCCTTTTTTTTATGTTCTCCTTTTGGGGATGATGCAAAGAGTAGAGATGCCATATGTCTCTTCCATTTTGACCCATAAGGTCCTTGTCCTTTTTTCTTTTGTTTTGTGTTTTCCTTTTGGGGATGACGCAATGCATTGAGACCGAAATGTCTCCTTCATGTTGACCCAAAATCTTTTTCCTTTTCATTTTCTTTCATTTCGCTTGTGTTTTCCTTTTGTGGACAATGCAAAGCTTTGAGACCGCAATGTCTCTTACATGTTGACTCAAAATGGAATTTATTTTTCCTTTGTTTTTGCTCTCTTTGTGTCATTCTTCCAGTTCTATGTGTTTTGGGGAATGATGACAGTTTCGAGCTCTTTCATAAAAACATTGCAGCAACGAACATACTGACTCCAAATCCATAGATCCCTTATGTGTTTGGTGTGCTTTCTTTTCTAGGGGCAACTCCCTTTTATTTTATCTTTCATTTTATTTGACATGATGCAGTCGTACTTCAAAACATATGACTTAGCATAGGGGCTTTTGGCATAGGGGCTTTCTAAGTTGACTCTCATGTCTTGTTTTCATTTTTATTTTTCTTTCTTCTCTACTTTGAAGTAATATCTCACAGAACGATGTGTAGCAATTCCTTTAAAGTGGGGGGCATACATTACCATTAATTCATTTGCATTCTTAGTTCCTAGTGTAGCCTTATCATTTATGTGATGTGTTTGTCACTTTTTGGATGACATTGGGTGTGATGTCCTTCATAATTGTGATCTATCTTAGCATATTACATTCCTCTTGGTGGCCTAATGTGACGCACTACATCCCCTAAGTTGTGAATATACTATTCTTTGATTAGTCCTCTCTTGGAGATATTAGACACAATGTTCCCTAAGTGATTGACCTTGCATGAACTAAACAAGACTCCTTTGAACATTTTACACTTAACACTTTATATTCTTGCATCTCTTTCCACCTTACATAACACAACTTGGATGACTATGGTACCCTTTCTTTTTATTTATGACATTTTTTCTCTGTGGCACCTTGTTAAAGTTGTCAGTAGGTGTAACTTTAATATGGTTGAGCGGGAAGCCCACCTAGTGGCATGACTTTTCCCCATAACCACCTTTGTGTTTGTGAGTGCATACTAACTAGCGTATGTATCTTACCCTTTTGGGCTTTCTCACCCTGTAGACGATCAGAAGTTTCATGGCTCTAGAGTGAGTACAGTTAGGCCTTCTCACTCGGAAGACCATTATGTGTTATGTCACCCCAAAGTGAGTATGCATTCTCTTTTTCAAACAATTAGCCTAGATCTAATCCACAACTAGCTGGATTGACGATCGAAGCTTCATTCAATTCATTCATTTCAACACTTGTGGGTTCCTTTGTTCTTATGATTAGTTTTCCATGGGATCTTCATCCTAGGGGCTTGATCATCCCTCTTGATCATTTTAATTCTATCTTGCTAATGTAAGTGCATTTGAACCCTCCTCCTGATATTCATGGCTACTTTAGTGTGAGTTTGAAGCAGGTTCATCCTCTCACTAAATTGGGGGCTAAATGTGTTGTACAAAAATGGCCCCATGTCATTTTCATGGCTTTTTAGGTCTTGCTTCATGGTATTTGATATATTTTTCTCTGATTTTATGTTGTGACATGGCTGAATATGTATATTTGGGTACTAAAATTCAAATAATGATGTCTCTTGAAGGTGTTGTGAAGTGTTGTAAAGCATTTCTACACTCTTTTAGACACTATTCATTACAATTCACCTAAAAATCACCTTTTCATCACTAATCAAGTCCTATTTTGAAGTGTTGTAAAGTCTTGTAACAAGATTTCACACTTTTCTAGGCATAACTTCACTATTTATCCCTTTCTCATGCTTTATTTGGTCCCTTTATGCCCTTATATTCTTTAATTAAGTGTATTTTGAATTTTAGCCTGACAAATAACATTAAATGTGACTTAATTCTTGACACATATTTTTAGGTCCTAGGTGGGACCCATTCACCATGGATGGCGAATGAGACCCCCTTGGCTCCAAATTCAAAAATTTTAAATTCTTCTTTCAGGTTTATATTCAAGAAAACTTGATATCGGCCTATGACGAGGTATGAACGGTTAACTAAGGCACGAGTGTGTATAAATATGTGGTTTTCACCTCATTTTACATCCCCTACAATTCTCCAACATTCATACATCATATTCAATCATTCAAGCAATATTCAATCACTTTGGAGCATCCATTGGCATTACTTCAGATTGGCATTATCAAGGGTTTGGTAAGTTGATAGCTATTGCATGTTATTATTTTATCATTCTCTTTCATTTCATTGTTTCATTAAGGGTTTGATTACCAAAAGTGGGGTTTGAACAAGGCAAACCCCTATTTTCTAACCCTCAACCATTTTTCCCCTATTACATGTGTGTTTGCATACCTAGGTATGCAGATTTAACAAGTTTTTTGGTGTTGAGGATTGGTAAACAAGTCAACTAGGTGCTTCAAGTCAACTCGTTCATATTTCAAGCTTGGAGAAGATTTTTTTTCCATTTCCTGCAGAATTGACTTTGGCAACCCAATAATCACAGATTTTCAGATCTGGTGTTGCAGAGTTGTCTCCTAATTTTTTAGAAATTTGGGAGAGGATTTATTTTCCACTTATGGTGAATGAGTCCCACCTTAGGACTAAAAATCTGAATTTTGTCATATTTTGGATCCCGACATTCAGAAACTAGTTTCCAACACTTTTTCACCAGTAGGAGGACTAATTCGCCACCCTGGGTGAATGATTCCCACTATGAAAGTTTAGTGAATTCAATCAACATCCACAACATTCCAAATTCATCAGATATTTCCTAGGTGCACTCTGTTTCATCTCATTTATTTTTGTTCTGCATTATTTCTTCATTTAGTTTATTGTTTGCATATCACAATGTGTTTTCTATCATAGTTTAAATATTAGCTTTGCATTCATATTCATTCATCTAAATCATTTAATTTCATTTATTTTACTTCATTTAGCTTAAACAACATCTTGCATAACATAATTTGAATGAACTAGTTTGTATTTTTGGCCCTAACTCTCCTTTTAGGTGAAAAACCCTAGAAGAGTTAGAGAAGTCCTAGAGAGCCAAAAATCAATGGTTCACTAAGTACCAAACTCGAAGGAGTTAATGAATAAGGTGTGATAAGAAGTATAATCGATGTCATATTTAGGACAATCTAGAGTGACAAAATTGTTGATTGATGTGAAACCACTATATTATAGAAGGAAACAGAGAGAGATGTTGCAAGGAATGCAACAAGTTGTCTAGAATGCTAGAGGGTGAAGGAAGGATGTCATCACCTGACAAGACTTTTATATTATCATGAAAATTCTAGAGAGGAAGTGGTAGATTATTAGTATATTTTTTATCTTCCAATGTCAAGGATTTGGCATAAATTTATTTTGGTAGTGGTGGACAGTTTCACCAAGGTAGCCAATTTCGTATTGAAAAATTGAAAGGTGGGGTACCAGTCATAACTATAAATTTGTTTAAAGTAGTGTTTGATTGCATTATTTTCTTGAGAAGGTTATCTCAAATAGGGATACACAAGTAATGTTAAGGTTTTGAGTAAACTATAATCACATTGTTAAAAATTAAATTGAATATGAGCTCAACTTATCACTCTGAGATAGTTAGTCAGAAAAAAAGGCTAAACCAAGTTCTAGTGGATTTATAGAATATTTTTATTACAATAATTCCTATCATTCTACAATAAAAATTTGATCCATTTGAAACATTATATAGAAAGAAGGGTTGAATTCCTATAAGCTAGGATAAGCTAGGAAATAATATTAGCCTTAGTCTAGAAATGTTGTTAGAAATGGAAGAGTAGATCAAGATGGTCAAGGAAAGAAATAAGCGAAGAAGAATAATATGCAGGAAAACTTTGTTTATAGAAAGCATGAGTCAAGGGGTAGTATTAGGCTTGAGATGGGAATTAGTCAAGGAGAAGTACTATTATGCTTGATATTGGCAGGTGCCTAGGAGTAGTACTATTATAATCAAGGTAGACATTACTACTAGTGATGGTCATTCTAGGTTTCTAAGTTTTCTGATGGTGCAAAAGTATGGAGAAAAGGATGGGATCACAGTGTAGTGTGCAATACACCAACACTCCTTTTCTATTTCGGTTGCACTAAGGGAAAATGTGTGTTAGTCAATGTGAATGTGTTTTTAATGTCATTATGGTATATGTGACATTTATGAACTAGTCACTATAGTACTTATGATGTACACATTGAGTAACTACTAATGTGCTTGTGATGTATATTGAGTCATACCTTACATGCATGTGTGTCCTTTATGCTTATTTTGGTTTTCCATGGGATCTTGGATCCTGGGAGCTTGGCCACCTCCTTGATATTTTTCATCTTATATTTCTAACATTTATGCAGTTGGACCCCTCTTCACACATATTTGTCTACTTTAGTGTGAGTTGGAGTGTAAGTTCATAATCTCACTAAAGTGGGGGCTAAATGTAGTGTAGGAAATTGTATACCTTTACAATTTTACACTCTGTTTGGGTCCCTTGATTTATTGGAATTAATTAAGCTTCTAATTTTTAAAATTATGCATTCCAAAGCCTTATTATTACCCTTTTTTGAAAGGAGAACCAACATTTAATTAATGCATTTAATATTTTAATCATCATGGAATATGTTTGTCTTTGAATTATAGGCCAAGACCCATTTTCCCATGCGTGAATGGATCCCATTTAAGTCTTAGGACCCATTTAAAAATATTTTTTAGGTGGAATTTTAATGATTCAAATTCAATTATCAATTGTCGGCTTTATGGATCTAAATTTTGAGAAATTAGATAAACACCTATAAATAAATAGTCTTTTATCATTTAAAATCTAACAAACTTTATGAAATGTTCTTATGAAAAAATATTATTGTTAAGAGTATTAAACACCTACAAATACATAGTCTTTTTATCATTTAAAATATAACACACTTTTTGAAATATTCTTATGAGAAAATATTATTGTCAAGAGCATTCAAGAGCAGACTTATTAGTCATTTGTTGCAGAAATCAAGATCCTAACATCATGTTGAAGTTTATGTGTGTTCATGTCACCATGTGAAGGCTAATATGCATTGTTGATCCTAAAGCATCCAAGCATTTCAAGTATCCAAATCTATCAAGCAAATCAAGATCAATTTCCTTAGATTGGTGTGGTTTTCTTCAATCCTCTAAGGGAAGCCATTGAAGGGTGGTGAGTTGTAGCAAGCAATTTTTCATTCATCATTTCCTTCTCCTTTGTCATTATATTTCTATCAAGGTTTAATTCCAAACTTGGGGTTTGACCAAGGAAAACCCCTATACAAAACAAAACAATTTTTCCTCTTTGTGTATGTGCATATTGCAAGTTGAAGAAGGATTGAAGAAATCTTGAAGAATCAATTTTACATTATTGCACAAGTTGTCATCATTATTGTTAATCCATTGAAACTAAGTTGAAGACTTTATTTCTAACTTTTCAAAAGTGGGACTTGTATTAAACTGAAGCTAAGATACTGCATTAGAGGACTACCAAAAGTTATTTTGGATCCCTATACTAAGACCCATTTTCCTAGGGGTGAATGAGTCTTGTTGCACTCCTCAAAAAAAGTTTCTACTGATAGGTACATATGCTCAAACCCTTCTCAGATCTACCTACAAATTTTTCAACAGTATTTATATTTTCTAAAACCTACATTTTATGTATTAGGTATTATTGTTCATTTACTTTGAGCATTGCAAATTATTTTAATTTGGTTTCATATCTATCCTATATTGTCTTAAGGATTGAGATCTGGGTCTGATTGGGTCATCTTTGAGGTTGAAATTCAATCTTTACACCTTGTGATCTCTTTCCTAATGAATTTTTTGGGGAAAGGTATCTATTAAGGATCCCTAAGGGTTTTACAAAACATCATCATCATAAACACTTTTGTAGAGGGATCCACCCTTTTCCTGCCATTTCATTTTGGTTAACTCGACGTGAAGATACAACTCGCCCTATTACCTGATACCCTCCATTTGATTATGTTGCAACTCTTGAGCAATAATTTAATCACCTTACCTCCCATTAGGCCTCTTAATACCACTAATCCATTACCTCAAAACTATAACTCAAATTAATTTTGTCACCATCATCGACAAGTTGGACATGATACAAAGTGATGCATGCATCTTAAGCATATAATGCAAGACCTCATTGATTCTAATCACATCCAATTAGGTGGTGTTAATGATCAAGGAAATAAAAAAAATTCCCCACCTAACCAAAATTTGCAAATCTTTACCAATCCAATGCCAAACCATTCCATCTCATTTGTAAAATCTAGTGATAACAAGAATGATGTGATGAATGTTGACAAGATACAAGATATAACTGATGATAATAAGAGTGATAATGAGGATGATATGCATGCCCTGATTACATTCATTGACATTCAACATCATAAGGGACAAACCAAATTATCTCTTGACATTTCTTTCTCAAATAGTGATATAATTAAACATGCACTTGATGGTCCTCTTTACATATCCAGAAGAATCAATGACAAGCCTGTAAATGGAATATTAATTGATTCTATGTGTCTAGAGAATTTGATCACTAAGGAATTCTTATTTGTACATGAATTTTACCAAGATTCTTATGAACCATTGAAAGAATGGATCAAAACACATGATGGCTTTTCCTTCCCTATGATAGGTTTGATCACTCTTCCATTGAAATTTGGACTGAAACAATTCAATGTATCATTCTCCATCATCCTAACATTAGATTAGTTTCATGTGAAGTTAAGCCATCCATGGCTATGCTCCATGAATTTTGTCCCATCAATCATCCAAATATGCTTGAAATTTCCATTTGACAACTAAATTTTTATAGTGCATCATAAGATTTAATCCTTTTTCTTCCCATGGAAACTTTGCATTGGATTTATTTTTGCCTAAACATATGGAACCTATTGCACCTCATGAGGATTTCTTCTTCAAATCATATCAAAAGTTCAAAGAAAAGTGTATAGCAGAGTTATTCCTTGCCAATATCCTACCTAAAATTGAAAGATCCATAGTTATTCCTCCCACTCCCATTATTGTGGATGAACCTATGCTTGAACCAAAAGCTCTCCCAAATAATAAAACTAAGTATGATGCTATTATACCACCTATGTCCTACAAAATACCAAGAGATAACCATATAATTCCATTTGTGCCTCCTAAAACCAAACAAGTTTATAAACCTAAAGGGAAAGTGGTTTCAAAACCCATGGAGGTCCCTTCCATTCCTCCCCTAATAGAAGAAAAGAGATTGATGGTTGATAATCCCTCTCATACATCATCACAACTTGAAAACCATGTAAGAAGGAACTAAAATGCTAAAGAGAATAGGCATAGACGTCATGTTGTTTCTCATCAATTAGAAAAAAAGAATAAACCAATACTCCAAGATCAAAAACCAACTCGAACAAAGTATGATGATTCTCCACCTTAACCACAACACAAAACTTCTCCACCATAACAAAAAAAAGAACATACAATGGATGTTGTCATTAGACCTCCTATTGTAATTAGCTTGGATGATGATGATGATATTTCTAAAATTGATAAAGAAGTGCATAATGAATTGAATTTATTATTTTCCACTTCTATGAATTTAGATGGGGGAAACTATGATGATCCTCCTAAAAAGAGTGACCCACCATGTGTTGAACCTGGTGATACTCCTAGTATGGAACTTGTCGTGGCTCCTTTGGATAATTATCCACCCTTTGTATATGATGAGAAATATTGATATGTTGACAACCTACTTTAGGTTGGCTCACATGTGACATACTATCTTACTTTTCTTTTCATGTTCTTTGTGATTGTATGTACATAATGTGATCGTCCATATCGTGCTACTTGGCATGTCTTTATTTTTGTGGTTTTTCTTTGGATGACCCTTGTTACTCCATTGGTGCAAGTATACAAAGGAAGAAAATATATCATCACATTCTTCTATTTGTATCCATATTATTCTATTTGTCTTAAACATTATATTTTCTTTTGTCTTGTGTTTTCCTTTTGGGGAAGATGAAAGGCATCAAGACATCCAAAGTCTCTTCCATGTTGATCCAAGATATTTTCCTTTTCTTTCACTCTCTATGTGTCATTCTTCCTTTGTGTTCATTTTTCTACAAATTATTTGGGGAATGATGATGATTCTGAGCTTTATTATATCACTGTAGCAAACACATATATTGACCCCAAATCTGTAGATCCCTTATGTGTTATCTTTTGAGATTGCATGTGGGGGGAACCCTACTTAATGACATAGATTTATTTGGAAACATATCATTGGCATAGGGCTTTCCAAATAATCTCTCATGGCCCTTTTTATCAATTGGAATTTATCATTTGTACTTTAAAGTAATTGCTCAGAGCATAGTGTTTAGCAATTTATTTAAACTGGGGGCATACATTGGCATTATTTAATTTTGGAATTTTCACCTCCTAAAGTGAGTTTCATTTTCAATTTTACATTTTGGCTTCACTTTTGTTCACAAGATTTGGACTTAGTGTAGTGTTCATATAGAACATTGACCATTTATGGCACCTTATCAAAGTTATCAGGGAGTATAACTTTTTTCATGGTTGGCATATGGGAACACACCTATAGACCTAGTGCATCTATCCCATCTACCACCCCCTTTTTTGTATGGGTACACACCTTGTAGACCTAGTGTGTGTTTCTCATTTTTCCTTTGGGGGCTCACCTAGTGTATACTGGACTAGACTATCCCTTGTGAGTGTATCTTATGGATGTGGCATAACAAAACTTGCTAGTCCATCCTTTTTTTCCTTTTTCCTTTTTTCATTGGATTTGAAATTGTATGCTTGTGAATCTTTTGTTGTTACACATATCTTACATGCATGTGTTTCCTTTGTGCTTATGGTGGTTTTCCATGGGATCTTGGATCCTAGGGGCCTAGCCACCTCCTTGATCATTTTCATCTTATCCTTTTAACATTTGTGCACTTGGACCCCTCTTGACACATATTTGCCTAAGTTTTAGTGTGTTTGAGCATAAGTTCATACTCTCACTAAAGTAGGGGCTAAATGTTGTGTAGGAAATTACATATACCTTTACAATTTCACATTATGTTTGGGTCCCCTAATTTATTAGACTTAATTAAGCTTCTAATTTTCTAAATTATGCATTCCAAAGCCTTATTATTACCATTTTTTGAAAGGAGAACTAACATTTAGTTAATGCATTTAATATTTTAATCATCATGAAATATGTATCCTGGACTTATAGGCCAAGACCCATTCGCCCATGGGTGAATGGGTCCCCTTTAAGTCCTAGGACCCATTTTAAAATATGTTTTTGGTAGAATTTTATTGATTCAAATTCAATTTGCAATTGTCAGCTTTTGGAATCTAAGTTTTTGAGAAATTAGATAATCAACTATAAATACATAGTCTTTTTATCATTTAAAATATAACACACTTTATGAAATATTCCTATGAGAAAATATAATTTTCAAGAGCATTCAAGAGAAGATTTATCAATTATTTGTTGCAACAATCAAGATCCTAACATCATGTCCAAGTTTATGTGCTTTCATGTCACCTTGTGAAGGCTAATATGCATTGTTGATCCTAAAGTACCCAAGCATTTCAAGTATCCAAATCCATTAAGCAAAGCAAGATCAAGTTACTTGGAGTGATGTGTTCATTCATTCATCATTTCCTCCTCCTTTGTCATTATATTTCTATCAAGGTTTAATTACCAAACTTGGGGTTTCACCAAGACAAACCCCCATAAAAAACAAAATAGTTTTTCCTCTATGTGTATGTGTAGATTATAGGTTGAAGAAATCTTAAAGAAGCAATTTTTTATTATTGCACAAGTTGTCATCATCGTTGTTAAACCACAAAAACTAAGTTTCAGACTTTATTTCTGACTTTTTGACAATGGGACCTGGGTCAAACTGAAGCTAAGATCATGCATCAAAGGACTATCAAAAGTTATTTTGGATCCCTAGACTGAGACCCATTTTACCAAGGGTGAATGATTCCCTTTTCACTCAAAACAAGTTTCTAGTGACAAGTACATGTGTTCAAACCCTTCTAAAATCCACCTACAAATTTTTGTAAGTCTCTATATTTCCTAAAACCTACATTTTAGATATTAGGTCTTATTGTTCATTTAGTTTGAGCATTGCAAATCCTTTTAATTTGGTTTTAGATTTTTCCTATTTTCCTAAGGAATGAGATCTAGGTCTGATTGGCTCACCTTTGAGGTTGAAAGTCAATCTTTAAACTTTTTGATCCCTTTCGTAGTGAATTTTGTAGGGAAAGGCACTTATTAAGGATCTCTAAGGGTTTAAGAAAACATCATCATCATAAACCCTTTTGAAGAGGGGTCCAACTTTTTCCCACCATTTCACAATATAGTGTGACTATTATCAAAATGGCTTGAAGATGGTTGGATGTATATATATTTGAGTGTGGGTTGATCAATGACTTAAATTATATTTTAATATAAGTGATAAGAATGATTGAGGTATCAATATTAATGAGAGATTAAAAATTAAAATACTGTGGTTGATGAAGTTGAGGAGGAGGAGGATCAATGAGAGATGAAGGCCTATGATTGGTTTCTTCAAATCCAAGGGTTGAAAATGATTCCTCTCACATGTGTGAGGACATATAAGGAATAGTGAAGGGATACATGTGACTCCTCTCACATGTGTGAGAGATCACATGGAGAAGAGAGACTTGAAAACTGTCTTCTCACACATGTGTGAGGACATAAAATGATATGAGGATATGTGTGAAGCCTCACATGTGTGAATCATTTGGGCTAAATGAAGGGTTGATATTATCTAGAAATATTGGATGGCTAGGATTTCATTTTATCTTTTTAAGGATAAGTGTGATTAGATTTGATTAATTAAATTAATCACAATGAGGAATGTTCAAGGGATTAGCTAGTTAATAAATTGGGCATGTGCAAGATCGTGGGGGTCTAAAAAGTGGCAATGAGAAAAAAAGCATGTTTTTACTTCGCCAAAATCATGAAAAAAAATGTTGACTTTTTGTATGGATCAAGTAAAATTTGAATTTGGTTTGGTAATGTAGATACTTAAAATTATTTTGAATGATATTACACATTTGAATCTGATATATTAACATCATTTCATCCTGAAATCCATCCTCTTTTCTCCTATTTGATTAAATTAACCTAGTTATTTGATTAAATTCCTTATTTTCATCTATTAATCTAATTGATCTAATTAGGTTAATTCACCCCATCTCACACTAGCGTTTCACCCTATTTAATTAAATAAATCAAATTATTTAATTTAAACCTTTTTTCCTCTCATTTCATTAAATAATCTTTATAATTTAATTAAATGTCATTTTGCATCCCCTTTTTTAGTCAATAAATCAATAATTTAATGAATATCATATTATTCTCCATCTTGCACATTCAAATTTAGTTCTAATAACTAAATTGCTAATTTCCCCTCCAAATCCACTTGCATAGGAAATATTCCAAAGGAATATTCTCCTATTTGGCTCCAAAAAGGAATGATTTCTTTCAAACAAACTTTGTAAGAAACTTTGAAAGTTGTTACAAAGTGTGTTTGTTTGAGTCATTCTTATCCCTTGATCTTTCCTCGATCTATGTGATCTTTGATTCTAATCCATTGATGAGAATCTTTGATCCATGTTTCGCCCTCCTTTTTCATCTTGGCCATTGATTGATCAAATCGATCTGAGCCCTTGATTTCTCATCTGCTTTTTTATAAATAGATCACTATTTGGAGAGAAATGGATCCATCTTTTGATAGCAAAGTTATGTTGTTGAAATTCATACTCACTTGCATCCATATTGAACACTTTTATCATTTTAGTTTAATATTCATCCATAATTAGCTTAATCATCCATTAATGGCTTCCATGTTAACTTGGTTTGCATCCATTTTAGCATAGTTTTCTTTAAATGGCTTTCATCTTTTAGCTTTATTTACATTTATCATAGATTGCATCAATTTTATCAAGCATCTTAGCATTTAGAACTCATCTTTATCATGTTAAACTATTTCCATATCATGTTTTATTCATATCTCATCAGTTTCATCAATTTTCTTCAAAAAAATTGATTGGAACAAGCTCATATTATCCAAGGAATTGGGAAAGGGTTGACATTCCACATCAATGCAACACTCCTCCCCCAATAGGATAAGATTTGAGGTCTTAAAGTAGGTTTCCATTATTTTTTCGTGTTATTCATGTTAGTTTAATGGCTTCTTGGACTTTGAAATTGTGAACATCTTACTGGGATCATGGCTTAGGGGATTAAATAGCCTTTAAATTCATTTGGATCTAGCATATTTAGTTTGTACTATGATTATGGTCACATGTAATACCAAACCAAAATGGATATCCATTTCTCAAAATTAATTTTCATCAATTTATGTATTCAAAATAGATATACATTTTCAATAAGTATTTTAATTAATTTTATATTTTAGAACGGATATCCATTTTTCACAAAACGGATATCTGTTTTGAAAATCCCAAAAAACACACTTTAGTAAAATGGGCATAACTTTTGCGTTATTGATCAAAATTTTGATTTTTTACAAGTGTTGGAAAGGTGATTCAGAGTTCTACACAATGGATAAGATTATTCTAATAGATTGAGCATAGAAAAAATAATTATAATCATTTTAAGTTCCTCCTTAAGTTTTAAACTTTTAAATGTTCATAATTCACATACAAAGTCTTTTTTTCATGTTTTTTTTACAATAATCATCATAAATGACTTGTAACATTAAAGAAGTAATAAATAGTGAAAAATTTATATTTTTTACTAAGGAGAGTAAAAAATTTGCATAAATTATCATAGAAGTCCTCTTTGTTGTCTTTGATCCTATGTGCACCTTAAGTTGAACTAGGAGAACATATATATGTATGTATGTATGTATGTATGTATGTATGTATGTATGTATACATATATATTGTAGACACGTAAATTATACTGATTGATCTTGCACACTTGATCCTAATTTACTAACATCAGTTCTCCCTAAATCATCTCTCTACTAACCATTTAATCAAATAATATTTATTTGATTAAATTCATCATTATCTTCCTTTTAATTAAATAAATCAACTTTATTTGATCTGCTTTTAATCATTTTATTTCATTAATCCTAATGTTCCTCTTTTAATTAAATAAATCCCTCTATTTGATTAAATCATAATTCATTTCCTTTGAATTAAATAAACTAACCTTTATTTGATTTAAGACTAACATTATCCCTCTTTAATGAAATAAATCAAACTTTGTTTAATTAAGTCTCATATTCATTATTCCTCTCATTTTGATTTAAATAAATCCAAAAATATAAATCAAGTGTCAAATCAACCTAATCTTCATCTAAGTTAATTAAATCATGATTAACTCTAATTCTAATCCTTCAAATCCTCTAGATTTTGCAACTTGCACAAGTAAAACAGTTTAATTGATTTATAAATTCTTCTATTTTCATTCAAAAAGGCATCTCATTGGAATATTCCTCCATTTTGAAATCTCTCTCCCAAAAGGACTTGTCCTCCAACTTGGAATTTATAGTTCTTACATGTCCTTTTTCTTGAGCCAAGTGGCATTAACTCCCCTTTCGTCTCTTCCTCCACAAGCCATCTTTCAAATTTCAAATTCCACCTAATTTCATTTATTTGCACATTGATCAAAATGTGCTCTGCCTCTCTTCAATGGCATGTTGACAAGTGGCACTTTGTTATTGGTTCATCTTTCATCCCACATTCATCATTTTTGCTCATTCTTCCATCCTGCACTCCTATAAATGGAGAAATATTTTACTAATTTTGGATCCACAACTTTATGAAAAGTCATTATCTACAAATTTTAGGCAAGTTCATCCATTGTTCATCAAGGTTTTCATAGAATTTCATCACCATAGCTAGGTTATTGCAAATTTCATCAAGGAGTACACAATCTTCATCAAAGTTCATCAAAGCTTGCAAGGAATTGGGAAAGGGCTATTTTCCACATCAAAATAGCACCAATTCCCCCATGGGATTGAGGGTTTGAATGTTTTGAATTAAGATTACTTAGCTTTCAATAGATTTTATTTGATACTCTCTCTTGTTTTCTTGTTCATTTCATTTCAATGAATTGCATGGGGAATGATTGTTTTAGATGTGTTTGATGACTAACATTGTGTTGTTTGTCTATGTTTGAATAGGTCTAGAGCTACTATTCACATTTTGGTGCTAGGAGGACAAAAATCTCAAATTTAACACGTCTTTTTGGTCAATTTCACTATTTTTCAATAGGTATGTTTGTTAATCTCGATGTAGTGCACCAGTGGCTTCTTTAATTTCATAGGTGGTGACTTTTGGTGCATCTAGGATCTATTATAGCACATTTGTGACATCTTCTAGTGCATTCACCTCTTTTTTTTTAGCACATCTAATCACTGTTTTAGTGCTTTTATAGTCAATCTTAAAATGGCCATATCTTGGTCATACGAAGGTCTTTTTCAAAGATTTTTTTTTAAATGGGGTATAATTTCATAAGCTATGCAATGGTGTAAGTGTTTCTCAATTTTTGTATAGTTAAAATTTTCAATTTTACATCTAAAGTCAAAACACATCGTAACTGATTAGATTAAAATGTAGTCTTAAATTAATCTTGAAATGGTTTGATTTAATCTTTTAGAAATGGTTTCCTCAGTTCATCCTAAAGTGTCAATCTGAGAACGTAGGCTTTTGAACTGTGTTGTGGAAATATGCCAAAGGGATGTAATTAATAAACCAAGGGTTAAGGGATGCAAACTAGAATTGAAAACACATTCTTTAATCTGAAATTCAAAATCACACTTTGAAAACAAATGAAATCCTTTCTTAAATGATTGTTTACCTATTTTAATGAATCTATCTATTTCTGATCTAACACAAACTCAATATATTATGACATACAGATATTAACAACAACCTTCTCAATAGTAAAAGAAATAACTTAGTTGCCAAAGATGTATCAAATAAGTGTAGATGATGGGAAGCTTAATTGTGACAGGAGGTAGAAGTGCGACAGGAAGATGAAGTGTGACAAGAGGATAGAATACAATAGTAGAGTGATGAAATGTGAATGGAGTATGACAGGAGCTTTATAGAATGAATTAGAATATGAAAGACACAACAGTGAACCTACAATTGGGACACACCCCTTGCTCCTCAAATCACAGTTACTTTCCATAGAGAATTCATTGCAATTTGAATTAATCGCACATGCTGCAATATTAATGATCCTTAACTTTGAATAGAGATTAAACTAAGTTACAATACTTCTGAAAACATACATTAGACATAAATGAAATTGCACAACACATAAAATATCTAAGCTAATAAGCTACAAAATAATCTCACCAAGATTTCTGGGAGGGGGCCCTTCCTCTGGTCCATAGGGTGAGCAGATAAAATAGACTACTCTAACTCAATCCTCATGCAATTTCATCAAATACTCGTAAACAAAAGATAGAATTGGTCTACTTAAGTCTGTATATCATCTATCATTGATTACCTTTAGATCATACATATATACTTATCAATTTGGAAAGTATCAAAACAAATCAAAATGATAAATCAATAGTTTGTTATGGTTGTTGGCCAACAAACATATTAAACATAGTCTTTGGTTTGGCCGCAGGCCACAAAACCATAATAGTCTTGAAACAACTAGCTTAAAAACAAAGTATAGAGACAAAAACAAGTAATCTTCCAGCATGCTTAGTCCATGCGTGCCTCCTGAGTCTTGTCCACATGGTCAGCTCCTTCCTTACATGAAGTTTCTGTAGCAAAATTAGTCAAAATACATTATTACCTCAAGTGATTTTAGCACTTAGGAAACATTCCTTGATCTTTAGAAACATATCAAACATCTTTTATTTTTCTAATAATTAAATTGAAAAAAGGGACCTAGGGATAAGGAAATGGAAATGAAATAGAAGGAAAAGGCCATTAAAGATTGAATATATTTTACACCCAACATAACGTGGTCTAAATTTTAGGGTTTTTATGCTTGATCATTCATCTAGCCATTATATATTCTTGTTTCTTGATCTCATCTAACATTTTGAGAACTTTTGTAGGTTAGTAAATCAATAAGGGAAAGAGGAAACAAAGGGAAGGTTTTTTATGGCACTATTTCATGATTGTAACAAGTGTTTTTTAACACTTTAGGGACACCTATAACCTAATCTTTGGAACATTATTATCTTTAAGCTTTAGAACTTAAATACTTTTCATTTTGGTTTTAAAAAGAAAAATCAAAGAGTTAAAAATAACATTAGACACTTACTAGAGTTGGTTTTGGATCTAAAAATTGAATAAGAAAACTTCACACTTCATCTTGGTGCTATAAAAATAATCCATTATTGCTTTTGAAGTTAAAATGAACATGTTCTTTTTGTGCTTTGTAATCTTTTCTAAAACTTAATATCATTTAAGAGGTGTATGCACTTCTCTCATGCTTCACGGCGATCTTGAGAATGAAAAGTCTTTTGGTGATATTAGGTTGTCTAAAAAATTGCCTCCATACTTCAACTTGGGATTTTAAAATTGGACAAAATCTTGCTAGTGTGAGTTAAGTATATCGCATGAGCTCTCTCTTTGTTCACGTAAACAAAGATTGATCAAACTACGAATGTGCTTGCTTGCTATTGTTTACCTTTAAATGGGTCTACCTAAGACATACATCCAAAAGGAGAACTCGAAGGTGACTCCAACTAGTTTTTCACTCTAGCCGATATATAAATGGATAAGACTAAATTGTCTAGTCATCATGGTATGTAGGCCTTAGCCGTACAGTGTCTTTCAAAATGGGGTACTACCTTAAAAATTATTTAAGCACCCCTAGTAGGACCAATTAAATCCTTTAGTGGCTTGTTGGATGCTCACAAGGTGCCATGTCCCTGATCACCCTGACTAAGAACCAATTTGTGTAGAAGCCAAAATACCTTTCTA
This sequence comes from Sequoia sempervirens, assembly GCA_007258455.2. Taxonomy (NCBI): domain Eukaryota; kingdom Viridiplantae; phylum Streptophyta; class Pinopsida; order Cupressales; family Cupressaceae; genus Sequoia; species Sequoia sempervirens. The sequence goes on along the minus strand of VDFB02047230.1, from coordinate 405,146,025 downwards.
TTTGTTGGTGCAAGAGGTTGGACCTCTGAAGCTACCCCACATTTTTGTGGTTCTTTGTAGAGATGAGAAGTTCTTCATGGGACATTCATGATAACTAAAGCTTGGCTCACCCGAGAAGTGTGTCATTGAGGGGAGCTAGTGTGGTCAAGCTTCTAGTCATCCGCTTTGAATAAGTACAGCTAGATTTATCCAAGTGGGGATTCAACAAATATTGTCTCTTTCTATCCTATGGTTGTGCATCATTTTGAATCAAAATACTTTGATTGGATCTAAAACATTGGGAAACAAACATCCAACCATGATCCTCAAATTTCAAACCCTTAGAGGAAGCAAATACCTTCGACAAAATCCAAGTGTTATTGCTTGCCCTAGGGATTCCATCCCTAGAGACTTCTAAGCATTTGAATTTATATCTCAGTTTTCTCTCACTAAAGTCAACATTAGGGAACTATTTCCTTGATTTCCTTGATTTCCACATAATGGACCTTGTGGGATGAGAAGAAATTGAGACATAGACATTCAGTTTGAAAAACTAAGCAAGAAAGTGTTTGTGGTAAAAAGAACTCAATAAGCAAAGATGAAATAAATTGAACCCCACAAATGTGCTTGTTTATCTTTTGTCTTATGGTATTTTGAGCAAGCATTGATCTTTTGGTTTTAATTACTCTTAGGGAAAAGCATGTTCTTAAAAACCTTGGTCTTGTAAACAAGTCCCTCTTAGGTTCAATTACGATCAAAACAACCAATCATTTCATCCATCTCAAACATCAATCAAATCCCATCTCACAAACAACTTTTTAACCATTGGAAAAATAATTCATGCTAGACCTTTGGAAAATCCTTCTAAATCAAAATCAAAACCATCTTGTTTGACTAAGTGTGTGTAGATGAATCCTTCTTCATACACTTAGTTAAATTATCACCTTGTGGACAAGTTTATTCCAAAATAACATCCAACATCTTGGGGTTTATTATTTAATTATCCAAAATCCAAATCCAAATCAAATCCAAATAAAAAATCCAAAACAAAATTCAAATCAAATCCAATCCAAATAAAAAAATCCAAAGAATCCTAAAGTCTATTATTCCTTCAAGGGTTTTAAAAGTTCAACACCCATATCATTCACCCCTTTCATCTTTCATCTCATCATTGGTCCTAAATTCCTTAGAGGTCAACAAGGTCAAAACACAAGAAGAACATGGAATATAAACTTTATTCATACATCATGAGTAATCTAAATCAACCAAACTATCAAAGCCTTGCAATTCCAATTGATTATCAAAACTCACATTTATACAATCCATGCATGGGATCATTATCTCCTACAAACCTCAATGGTACAACAAATGTGAGTATGCCCAATCTAAATTTTGGAACACCTTTCCCTATGGTAGATTTAAATCAAAGTCCAAACCTACAAATCTATCAACCAAACAATTAATGCATGAGTCTTCAAAATCCCACCAAATCCATCCATGCCAAATGTGAATACACCAAGTACAACTTTACCAAGCATGAACATTTCAAATCCACACTTGGTAAAATTTGGGATAGATATGTTTGTGAATCAAACAAATGTTGTTCAAAGTTCAAAAAATATGTTAACAACTCCATGTATTGATCCAAGTCAAGGTAACACCATGCAAAATCAAAGTTACCTAAATCAAGGCAATGTGATTCCCAACCAAAACAATGTTCAATTTCAACCTATAATGCCAAATCTAAACATCATCCCAAATCAAAACATTGTCTAAAATTAATTTTTCCATGATCCCATACAAACACCACAAGTATACATTCCAAATATGCTTGAACAAAAACCAAATCAACTACATCAAGGGTGTTAAGATCAAAATCAAGATCAAATTTTGTGAGATCAAAATACTACACTTACCAAAATAGTTGATTCATTGTGCTAGGAGACATCTCCACCCCAAAATCAATACACTCTTCCATTGGTTAAACCATGTCATCAAAGCATTGAGTTGTGTCCACAACCACATCAAGAATAATATCTCCAATTTCAAGAGGTTGGATATCAAGATCAACAACATCAACAACAAACCCAACCTCCACATCTCAAATATCAATCACCACATCTCCAAAATCAATCACCACAAGGTAAATTTAAAGTACAAATATTACAAGGTAGCAAATGAAAATACACACCACTTGGGAGACTAATCAAATCGGTCATGCAACTGTTGGTACAAGAAAATCTCATCAAAATCCCCTTTTATGGAAATTATCAAGAGCCTCAAGTTAAACCACCAGGGTATAACGAGAAGCACCTTTGTGATTTTCACAAAATAAAGGGACACACAACATCAAATTGTATTCGACTCAATAATCTCATCCAAGACCTTATTGATCAAAAAATAATAACTATTGGGGACAATGATCAGGATTCAACCACTAGCAATAGCATTGACAATCTCTCCACCACAATTTTTGAAAAAAATGATAAAGATCTATCCATCAATGAGAACCTTAAGTATTTTTTTACCCCATCCAATGATCAAATAAACATGCATCAAGAGTTACCTTTTAGTCATGATCAAAATCCCTCAACAATATTTGGCAAAGATCTATTTCAAGGAGTGTTAGAATTATTTGATCCTATTGACATAATCCACGATCCATCGACCAATGATCATGTTAAAAATGTCTCCACATCACCTAATGAGTTAGAGAACATATCTCAAGAATTTATTCCAAAGCATGATCAACATCTTTCACCAAAGTCTAGCAATGGTCCTTTCCAAGAAATATTGACATCCTTTGACCTCATGGTTACAGATACTAAAGGGATCCTCAACTCAACATTTGATCCAAGTCCATTCAAAGATCAAGAGGATATTGAGCCATTTCCAATTCCTGATGAAGACATCTAAGAACCCTTTGTAAGCAATCCATCCTTTTAAACTAACCCATGTCAAGAATTCGATCCAAAGCATGTCAAAAGCAATTCCAAAATTAATCAAGATCAAGAATTTGTATCTCAAAGATACTACAATGATCTAATGGGCACTCTCTTATCTATACAAGATGTCACAAATGATGATCACATCCTCATAGCACATACTCCTCCATCTACCCATGAGATGCTTTCTTTAGATGGACACGTAGATTATCTTCATTCAGAACAGGATTCCTTTACTCTTGACATTATTACACAAAAAGAGCAGGTTATTGATTCCGATAGTCAAACTAAGTTGTCAACATCAGGATCAGATATATCCCAAATTTAGACTAAGGACTTCATGTATGAAGATATCCATCATTATCCACTCAAGGAAATAGGTCAGATAGAACAGGATATTCTAGAGTCAACATAGTAGCAAATTGAAATAACATCATATATGTAGTGGTAATTTATCAGAGAATGCTTACTGAACAAGACAACTTAAAATAGGAAGAATCAAGGAACAAAGGTGATACTACCACCATACTAGGGGCAACTATGTCTTAGGAAAGCATCAACATAGGGAGCACGAAGAATCCTTATGATGAAACCAATGCCAATACTACAACCAACCATGTCATGAATCTTCATCCACCCATCACCCCATCCATGAATTAGGACCAACATCAAAAGAGAGATTTGAATCAAGGTAAAAAGAACATTATCAAAGAAAAAGAAGTTGGGAAGCATAATGGAAAAATCAAATACACATGGATACCAAAGAATACAAAGAAAGATTATCCCTATCAAACTCCATTAGTCAAAGAAACTATGGGGAAAAATAAAAAAGGGAAAAGAATCCATCAAAGATGTCCACAAAAGAAAAAGAAGGCTTCTCAAGCAATGTATAAATTATATCAAGAAATTGGTCCTAATTGCATGCACACTTTCGTATCCACCCATCATTGCTCATCTTCCCAATTTTGGAGAGTCAAAGGTTCCAAAATATCAACTAATCCATCTTTTATTCCTAAACACACTTCATCCATGCCTCCAGGCATGATATCCAATTCTCACATTGACCATGTATTGGTAGCCACCCTTCATCATAAGGATTTAGAAGGCACTCTATCGTGATGTGTGCAGAAAGACAAGGTTAACTTTGGTATCAACAAAGTAGATCAGGAATCTCAAAAGTTGTATTCAAGTGCACATATCTTGGCAAAACAACTTATTCAGGCAGGATATCGATGGTACATTATGATAGAAGCATCTACATCAATACCACCAAGTGATTCAGCATAAGCTTAAAAATCTTTCACAGAGAAAATCCAAAAAAAAAAAATGAAAATCCAAAAAAAAAATCATGAAAATAGAAAAAATAAAAATCGTCCTCTAGTGAAAACCACTATGGTGGCACTTTGGACAAATACCATGATGAAAACCTACAAAACATGCATCATGTGTAAGAATTGAAAGCATCTCATCCCATCCATAATAAATCCAACATTCCATCCATCTTAACTCCATTCATCCATGAACCATTTATCCAATCCATTTTCATCCATAGTCTAGGTTATCTTGATCTTCATAAAATTTGGTGCACACTTTACACTTGCTTATGGTAAACATCTTAACATGGGTCATTTTCATTGATCCTATCCTACTAGATAATCCATGAAGTGCTATCCAAATTACCATCCTCTATCTGAACCTATTATCTTATCACAAGATAATCCTTGGCATCCTTTGTGTGCTTACCATCTCCATCCATCCATACACCTATCCAAGCATCCACCCATGGAATTCCATACATTGCTAGACATTGGAGGCAGATATTTACATCTTACTTCGGGAATATATCTTGATCTATATCTTCCAACTTTTGTGGTGATCTAAACATTGAAAAATGTAAAATCAAATTGGTCAAAGCACTTGTGAGAAAAAATTCCAAATCACTAGCCCATGGCATATTTTGACAAGAAGATATTCCTTATCAAGAATTATCTTTCATCGAACATCGATCCAAAAAATCAATATCAGATGCATCTAATTGGTACTTCAATGTCGTATCAAATCATTCAGAACAATTTTGTTCCAAAATCAAGCTTCAAAATCCTAATCAATTAAATCCAATCCATCCCTCATCATCTTGGGATATCCATCGTAATCCTTGTGTTGCTTAACACTATCCTTGCATTGTTGTGTATCCTCAACAATGTTATCATCATCAATCCATAAATTAGATCAATCAACCCTAACTTGGTTTTCAACAAAATCCTAAAATAGAGCACTGATATCATCATGCATATCCACATCTAAATTGTCAAAATCATGCGAAAATCCAAAAAAGTCCAAATCATATCAAAATCCAAAAAACACTCATAAAAATAGAAAACGTCAAAAACATGGTTATTCGAACTACGTTGTCTTTGAGCTTAAACGTAGGCAAGGCTAATCTTTGATCAGCCCCCGAGACACAAAAACACAAAAACATTCAAAAACAAAAAATCTAAAAACATTCATAAATCTCATAAAACATCAAAAACATTGGAAAATTTGAAAATCAAAACATTCGCAAAAATCTTGAAAATGCCAAAAAAAGCCTCAAAACATTTCAAAAACATAAAAAAATGCAAAAAATAAAAATCAAAAACACAAAAATACCAAAACAAAAACACAAAAACACAAAAACATTTAAATAACCCAAAAATCCAAAAAACAACCTCATAACATTTCAAAAAATCAAAAACATCCAAAAAATTGAAAAAAATCCACCCGTCCCATTTTGCTTCACCCACAATAATCAATCATCCATAATAAATCAATCATCACCTTCATCCTTTGGCGACACAAATAGAAACAACCACAACAATTAGCAAAAGCAAACTTCAAATGCAAAATCAAAATGGAAGAAAGAAACCTTTAAATGCAAAATCAAACTCTTGATCATTCACAAACATGTCAATCAACCTTATATCAATAGCCTTTCAAACAACCTATCAACTTTCCACCATCCACTAACATGTCCTAGGATGTATCCTTCCTACAATGGGCATTATCTTCAGCAATCACTTCAGATTCTTATCCTAAAAAAAAATCCTTTTGGCTAGAGGTATGAAGAACATTGGCTTGTTTGTGGACTTGATCTTTTCTTTTCATTTATCTTATTGTGCTCATTCCAATGACCTCTCGATGATGTCTATCAAAATGATTTAGAGAGAAAGGAATGGGGAATTGTTCATTATCTTTTTATCTATTGTGCTTGTTGGATATTCTTGTAATACAACCTTGGCGAATACTTGCTTTATTGGGTATGGATGGAAGGTGTTTTGGATAGCTTGTTGACTATTACATTGTTAGGTTTTTCCTTTCTGTGTTTTGGTCCGAGATGTTTGAAATATCTAAAGTACATCCTATTAAGGTTTCCGTATGTCAGGTGTGAACAAGAATACTCATATCTATTTGTCAATTCAAAGTCCATCTCACTAGATACAATGACATCCTTGTTCTTTATACCTTGATGCATCATATCTCTATGTTATCAAACATAAGGTAAGTAAGCCCTTTTAAAATCCCAATTCCTGATAAACAATACATCATCATCACTCATCATCATATCTAATAAAGTCTTAATGACTCATGGACTTGTTGGACTCCTACATCATCTCAAACTCAAGGATTCATACATCTTATTCTTTTTATTCTTCTATCTTTACTAACATTTCTATCTAAGTATCAAGTGTGTGTAATATATCAAAATATACATGAGGCTACCCATGGCCGATGAATTGTTTGCATCATCAAAATTGTCTACATCAAACATTTGAGCTTTCTAGTCATCTCTGAGCTGAGCTGATCTTGAACCTCTTTTTTGTGAGATCGACCCTCAAATCGAACATTTCCGCTCGATCTCTTGAGGGGGCAGTGTACCAACATACTTCTTTCCATTGGGGCAACATTGGGGCATTCGAAAAAATTAGAAATTTTTTGAATTTTGATCTCGACAAGGTTATTCTTTGAATCAACGTAGCGGATACATTGCTTCAAAGAGGGGAAAAATGTAGACATTCAAATTATCCTTATTGATATCGCCCACCTGATCCTGATTTACTAACATCAGTTCTCCCTGAATCACTTCTTTACTAACCAATTAATTAAATAATCCTTATTTAATTAATTCATCATTTTCCTCCTTTAATTAAATAAATCAATTTTATTTGATTAAATCATTATCTTATATTAATTAAATAGATTATTTTATTTATTTAATCCTAATGTTCCTCTTTTGATTAAATAAAATTGCTTTATTTGATTAAATCATATTTCATCTCCTTTAAATTAAATAAATTAACATTTATTTGATTTAAGTCTAACATTTTCCCTCTTTAATTAAATAAATCAAACTTTATTTAATTAAAGCTAATAATCATATTCCTCTCATTTTCATTTAAATAAATCTAAATATCTAAGTCAAAGTGTCAAATCAAACTAATCTCGATCTAAGTTAATCAAATCCTGATTAATCCTAACTCTAATCCATCAAATCCTCTATATTTTGCAACTTGCACAAGTAAATCAATTTAATTGATTTATAAGTTCATCTATTTTCATTCAAAAGGGCATCAAGTTGGAATATTCTTCAAATTTGAAATCTCCCTCCCAAATGTCTTATCCTCCAACTTGGCATTTATGACTCTTATAATTCCTTTTTCTTGAGCCAAGTGGCAATAACTCTTCTTCCATCTCTTCCTCCACAAGCTAACTTTCAAATTTCAAATTTCCACCTAATTGTATTTATTTGTGCATTGATCAATGTGCTCCACCTCTCTTCAATGACATGTTTACAAGTGGCACTTTGTTATTGGTTCATCTTTAGTCGCACATTCATCCTTTTTTCTCATTCTTCCATCCTTCTCTCCTATGAATGGAGAGCTCTTTTACTAATTTTGGATCCACAACTTTATGCAAAGTCATTATCTATAGAATTTAGGCAAGTTCATCCATTGTTCATCAAGGTTTTCATAGCATTTCATCACCATAGCTAGGTTATTGCAAATTTCATCAAGGAGCACACAATCTTCATCAAAGTTCATCAAAGCTTGCAAGGAATTGGGAAAGGGCTATTTTCCACATCAAAATAGTACCAATTCCCCCATGGGATTGAGGGTTTGAATGTTTTGAATTAAGATTACTTAGCTTTCAATAGATTTTATTTGATATTCTCTCTTGTTTTCTTGTTCATTTCATTTCAATGAATTGCATGGGGAATGATTTTTTTAGATGTGTTTCATGACTAACATTGTGTTGTTTGTCTATGTTTGAATAGGTCTAGATCTATGATATTGCTATCAGGATTCAACTGTGTAGTTTCGATTCAAACTCATTGACCCATGTTTCATGAGTAGTGGTTCACAAGAACCCATCTTTCATGATAATGAATGGTCCACTTAGCACTCAATGCATCTAGGTGATGCTCATAGAGGTGAAGCATTGGGCCTTCCCAGGAGGTCACCCATCCCAATACTACTCCAGCTCAAGTGCACTTAACCACAGAGTTCTCTCCATGGTTAAACCCACATAGCTTGCAACCCCACTTGCAAAACCTTCAGCAAGTGTTGTGCCTTATGAACCATTCATTATAGATCCCCTTTAGCTCATCAATCGATAAGTAGGATGTATTTTTTCCACAACAAGTCAAATTATGATATTGCTATCAGGATTCAACCATGTAGTTTCAAGTCAAACTCATTGACCCATGTTTCATGAGTAGTGGTTCACAAGAACCCATTTCTCATGATAATGAATGGTCCACTTAGCACTCATTGCATCTAGGTGATGCTCACAGAGGTGAAGCACTGGGCCTTCCTGAGAGGTCACCCATCCCAGTACTACTCCAGCTCAAGGGCGCTTAACCACAAAGGTCTCTCCATGGTTAAACCCACTTACCTTGCAACCCCATTTGCAAAACCTTCAGCAAGTGTTGTGCCTTATGATCCATTCATTATAGAACCCCTTTAGCTCATCAATAGATAAGTAGGATTTATTTTCCATAGCAAGTCAAATTATGATATTGCTATTAGGATTCAACCGTGTAGTTTCGAGTCAAACTCATTGACCCATGTTTCATGAGTAGTGGTTCACAAGAACCCATCTCTTATGATAATGAATGGTCCACTCAGCACTCATTGCATCTAGGTGATGCTCATAGAGGTGAAGCATTGGGCCTTCCTGAGAGGTCACCCATCCCAATACTACTCCAACTCAAGTGCGCTTAACCACAGAGTTCTCTCCATGGTTAAACCCACTTATCTTGCAACCCCACTTGCAAAACCTTCAACAAGTTTTGTTCCTTATGAACCATTCATTATAGAGCCCCTTTAGCTCATCAATCGATAAGTAGGATGTATTTTTTCCACAACAAGTCAAATTATGATATTGCTATCAGGATTCAACCATGTAGTTTCAAGTCAAACTCATTGACCCATGTTTCATGAGTAGTGGTTCACAAGAACCCATTTCTCATGATAATGAATGGTCCACTTAGCACTCATTGCATCTAGATGATGCTCACAGAGGTGAAGCACTGGGCCTTCCTGAGAGGTCACCCATCCCAGTACTACTCTAGCTCAAGTGCGCTTAACCATAAAGATTCTCTCTATGGTTAAACCCACTTAGCTTGCAACCCCATTTGTAAAACCTTTAGCAAGTGTTGTGCCTTATGAACCATTCATTATAGAGCCCCTTTAGCTCATCAATCAATAAGTAGGATGTATTTTTTCCACAGCAAGTTAAATTATGATATTGCTATCAGGATTCAACCATGTAGTTTCAAGTCAAACTCATTGACCCATGTTTCATGAGTAGTGGTTCACAAGAACCCATCTCTCATGATAATGAATGGTCCACTTAGCACTCATTGCATCTAGATGATGCTCACAGAGGTGAAGCACTGGGCCTTCCCGGGAGGTCACCCATCCCAGTACTACTCCAGCTCAAGCCCGCTTAACCACAGAGTTCTCTTTGTGGTTAAACCCACTTAGCTTGCATCCCCATTTGCAAAACCTAGAGCTACCATTCATATATATATATATATATACCTTTCTCCCCCTCTCCTTCATTTACCCTCTCTACCTATCTCTCCACTTTTCCCTTGCTCTTCCTCTATCTATATCTCTCCTCTCTCTCTCCCTCTCTACCTAGCTCTCTCCCTTTCTCTTCTCCTCTATCTTTCCTAGGTTATATATATATCTCTACATATTTCTCCCTCTTTCTCTCTCTCCCTCTATCTATCTCTCCCTCTCCCTCTCCCTCTCCCTCCCTCTATCTATTTATATAGTCTAACTTTTAATCAAGTTATCTACATATCTCTCTCTCACTCATATATACAAACACGCCCTATTTATGCCTCCCTATATCTATCTCTTTGTTTATGCCCCTCTCTCCATATATCTCTCCCTATCTCTATTACTTGTCTCTATCACCTCCTTTCTCTCTAACTCTTTCACCCTATATCTATATCTCTCTATCTCTCTCTTTATATCTATCTATATCTCATTATCTCTACCTGGGTATGTGCATGATCATCATAGAAAAAATAGGCCCTTAAGTGGTGAAAAAATTAGAAAAATCAGAGTTAGGCAACTTGATAAGTTATCTATATTATTTCAAAAAATGTAAGAATAGAATCTGTAGCAAATTGAATGTAGTTTCTAAACTACTAGTTTTTTCTTTTTTTTAAATCTATTTGGTGAAAATTTGAAATTTCAATGCAATAGTACTTAAATTTCAGAGAAAAAATAAGTAGGTGTTTGTCTGACCACCCTCACCACAATAAAATGATAATTTTTTTTATAATATTTTAGATATAAGTAGAGAACTCATGTCCCGATGTAATGCATATTTTTTTGTAATTTTTTTCCAAGTAAATAATTAATTATGAATTTTTTATTACAAATTTTTAAAAAATAAAAACTCGGATGTCTGACCACCTTAATTTGGTCAAAACTTCATGAAATTCAATTTTTTTCTTTTTTAATCCTATAGAATGTGATGGATGTTTTGGATTCAAAAAAAGTGATTGTTTGATAGCTATAGATTTTTTTCAATCAACCTATCAATCAAGACTTTAGTCAAAATTCAAATAGAAAATGAATAATAATTATTTATTAAATTCAAAGTAAAGCATAATTGATATTGGTGTAAATTTGATAATCTCCTTTAAAAACCCTTTTCGTTTTATCAATTTTGGGTAAAAAAAAAGTCATTAGCCACATACCCATCATATTGCCATTTTTTGGCCCATCATGATCCTACACATACCCACCTCTCTCTCATATTTATTCTCTCTCTCTATCCCTTTCCATCCATCTATTTCTCTAGTTCTATCTCCCTATCTCTCCATCTCTCCCCATATCCCTCTCTATCTCTCTATATCTCCCTCTTTCCCTCTCCCACTATATATTGATATATATCTCTCCCTCTTCTTCTCTCTTTACCTCTCTACTATTGCAAGAATGAGAAAGTTTGGTGGTGTTGTCATTAATGTTGTCATTGATGTCAACATAGTTTAGTATGTTGTAGATTGTACATGTATAGTTGAGATGATGTTGAGATGTTGTAAGTACATGGAACTATCCTCATGATGTTGCAGATGTGCTGAAATGATGAGTTTCCAAGTGCTTTTGAGAAAATTAATAAAGAGTGGAGCCAGAGTTATGTATGGGTTCAAAATGTGCTTTGGTATGTGCTTCACATTTCTTCTGTGTTGATCCTATGCTCATGTGGATCTGAAGGTTTGTTGTTGGTGATTTTTTGGTGTCATCTTTTGATTTGTAGCTTTTGGATTGATGGAGTGTGAAAGTTGTGTTCACTGGTATGTGAACTATTTTGGAAAATTTGGTTATCTATGGACTGCGAGAAATTTTTCTACTCCACAGTTCTCCATTGTTTTATTTTAGGTCTTGCGGATCTAGAATATTTCTTGTAATGGTGTTCTCTGGGTTCTAGCAAAGATGTTTGTGGTTTGGTGATCTAAAAGTTGAGTTTCAAAGTTGTATATGTTTGCACAGTCTAGATGGACTGATGGATGGTGTTCTATGTTTAGAAATTGTTGCACCTACTATATATGTATTTGGAAGTATCTAAGATGTGCTCTCATGCATGATGAAGCATGTTGTGTCATCTGTGTGTTATCTTCTTGTTGGGAAGTGTGTACTTCAATGTTCATTTGTGTTTTCATTAGGTTTGGCTAATCTAGTGTTTACACTTCATATGAAGAATTTAAAATTTAATTAAGGAAGCATGTGGTTGATCTAAGACATTGTTTTTGGTCTTGGTTAAGTATTTAATTGGTCCAATCTCATTCCTTTCCACTGCGGGAATGTTGAGTTTCTGACCTAATTTGAATTTATGAAATGAAGCATATGTGGCCAACCTTGGAGAAAGTTTCTAAGGTTGAAGAGGGTATAAATTAAAGTTGAGATGTGAAGAATTAGAATATACACAAGTATTGAAGTAAGCCACAATCAAAGAGCAGATCTGTTTGAAAGTGAGTTGAGGCAGCAGTACTTTATTGTGTTAGATTCCTAAAAGTAGTGAGCTAAAGGTTTCTGCAATCTTATGATCAAGGCTTCAAATGTGTGTATATTCTTGTGGATCTTTTTGTTATATTTTGTATCTGTAGGTAGTGAGCCTCCCCGTTGGATAGTGAGTCCTTTCTATAGGCAGTGAGCCTTTGTATTCAGTAGTGAGCCCTTGGCAGTGAGCCTCTTGTATTCGATTTTGCTATCACTTTATATTGTGAGTTAATCCTCACCATGGTTTTTCCCTCATTAGGTTTTTCACATAAAATATGGTGTTCATTGTGTTGATTTTTCTTTCTGTTATCTGCATTTCATGTTCATACTTAATAACAGAATAGTGTGGTTGTGAGATTAATAAGTGTTGAAGTATTGTGTTTGAATTTGGTGACAACTAATTCACCCCCCCTCTCAATTGTCTTGTGACTTTTTAAAATTGGTATCAAAGCTTCGGTTCCTTGTTTAGAGCTTAACCGTTCAATGAAGATTTAATGGTGCATAAGTTGGCAATCCCTATGTTTGATGGATCTGATTATAGTGACTGGAAAGTGAAAATGAGAGGATATATTATCTCTCTTGGCTAAAATACTTGGAAGGTTGTTGAGATGGCATATGTTGCTCCAAAGAGTGGTCCTACTACTACAGATGAGGTTTCTACTTATGAGGATAATGAAAAAATGAGGTATGCTATTTACAGTGCTTTATCCAAGCCTAAGTGAACAAAATTTATCTCTCTAGACACTTCTTATGAAGTTTGGAAAAAGTTGGAAGATCTTTATGAAGGAAATGATAGAGTGAAATTGACAAAGAAGCTGACAGCAAAGTGTAGTTATGAGAATATGAAAATGGAAGGAGAAGATATTGCAAGCTATTTTCAAAGAATTGATCTAACAACAAATGAAGTTAGAAATCAAGGGGGTAATTTGACTAATGAAGATATAATTCAGAATATTCTAATGACTCTACCAGAATGTTACAGTGACAAGGTTTTAGTGTAACAAGGTTTTAGTTATTGAGAAAACATATGATCCTAAGAAATATGCTAAAGAAGAGCTATTTGGAACCTTGGCTACATTTGAGATGAGAAATTTTGGAAAGAAAGAGGAAAAGACATAAACAACATTTAAAGCAACAAAGATTAAATATGATCTAGATAGTGATGGTTCAGATGAGTTGGAAGTGAACTTTACAAGGAAGTTGAAGAAAGGTACTAGAAAGTATAAAGGTATGTTTCCCTTTAAATGTTTCAGTTGTGGTAATATTGGACATTATGCCTCAAGATGTCCAAATAGATCTATATATAAGAAGAATAGAGATCATAAAGATAGAAAGGATAAGCAATACAAAAAGTTGTACTACATTAGAGAAGAAGTTGGAATCTCTAATGATGAATCTAATTATGAGAATGATGATAGTGAATGCTTGTTCTTATCTTTGGAGAGTAAATCTATCTTCTAACTATGGAAAATGTGCAAGAAAAAGTGATTCAAAGAACAAGAAGGATGAGATGGAAGGTACTTTGGTCACTACCTTTCATGCTAGATAGGATGAAGACAACTGGGTGATTGACAGTGGATGTTCTAATCACATGACTGGAGATAAAAGTAATTTTACTAAACTTGAAAAGTATGATGGTGGTTTGGTCATGTTTGGTGATGATTCAAGAGAAAATATTGTTGGGAAAGGTACAATTATTTTTTATGGAATACACATCATTGATTATGTATATTATGTAAAGGGTCTAAGGCATAACCTTTTGAGTGTTGGAAAGATGTGTAGCAAAGGTTTTAAACTTGTGTTTTAGGATAATACCTATGAGATAATAAAAGGATCTGAAGCTATGGTTGCTACAGGAAGGAGAACTCATGGAAACATCTATCAGCTTAAGGGTGTTGATGGTCAGTGCCTTGTATCTCAAGTCAATGAAAGTTGGTTGTGGCACCAAAGAATGGGACATGTAAACTTTGATAATATAGTTAGAATCAGTTCAAGAGATGTTTTCTGAGGTCTTCCTAAAATCATAAAGCCTAGTAATACAATCTACAGAAGTTGTTAATTAGGGAAATAGACAAGATGCAGTTTCAAAGGAAAAGAAAAAAATACTACAGGAATGTTGGAATTAATTCATACAAGCCTCTATAGTCCTACTAGAATAGGAAGCCTAAATGGTGACAGGTATTTCATACTACTTATTGATGATTATTCTTGAATGACATGGGTTTCTTTTCTTAGAGAAAATAATCAGGCTCTGGATAGATTTAAAGTGTTCAAAGCAAGAGTAGAAAATGAAGTGAACCTAAGAATCAAATGTTTGAAATCTGATAGAGGTGGAGAATTGACTTCTAGTGAGTTTAATGCATTTTGTGAACACCATGGCATAAAGAGACTTTTCTGCTCCAAGAACCCCTTAACAAAATGAAGTGGTTGAGAGAAAGAACCAGATTGTACAGGAAGCTACAAGAACCATTATGAAAGAAGAAAATGTTCTTGATGTGTACTGGAGAGAGGAAATACACATTGTTGTTTATGTTCTTAACAAAGTTCAGATTAGAGGCAATAGCACAAAAACTCCTTATGAGTTTTGGACTGGCAAGGTTCCTACTGTGAAATACTTTAAGGTGTTTGGAAGCAGATGTTACATTAAAAGAGATGATGAAAATATTGGGAATTTTGTGTTGGCATATGGATTTGAGAGATTTTTTTGGCCTCTTGTGTTATCATTGATGGAAACTGGAGTTAGCAGTATGGTCCACAATGTTGAAGTTTCTCCTACCGGAAAGAGAAGAGACTATAATCCACCGATAGAATGTATGAAGAATAGGGCATCTGGTTGATAACTTGATCTAAATATTTCATCGGATCACTATTTTGTGGTGTGGATCCTTAGGGAAGCTTGTTCATCATGTATGCTATCCTATTGGTGAGTTTTGTGGTGTTGTATTAATCGGATTTCGAGTTAAGAGATTCGGTAGAAATGATTTATTGCTTATTTTCTCATTATGGCCAACTTGTTGTGTATGGTGTATCGTGGATGTATGAGGAGTATGTGTTTAACTATTTCTTATGTTTGTAATTTTAGTTTGGGTCCCTACTATATTCTAGCCAGCTTGTGAGGGTACGTATCAATTATAATTAGTGATTTGAGTCGACATGAGCAAGAATATTATATTTTGTTTTGAAGCTGACATATAATAAACTTCTTGTTAGTGGATATATAAAGGAGATCGGAAAATAATTTTGATAGAGAGAAAAAAGCACGTGAGGATCAAGAATACTGAAAGTGTAAGAGCGAAAAAGTACAGAATAGTCATATCAGGAAATATGTTCATACAATAGAAGGGTTTTTGTATGTAGAGCAGAGAAGAAGTACAAATTGGACAAGAGATCCGGAATCTGATTGTGTGCTTCATTGGAATTGAATCCAGGCATATGTAGATGTTATATTCTCAGTTCAACATTTTGTTTTAATATCAAATATATTTTGTAAGGCAGTGAGCTCTAGGCAGTGTGCCTGAATGCAAGTGCATTCCCTTTTATCATACTTTTAATAGAGTATACTTTGTGGATTAATCTCCACTGTGGTTTTTACCCTAATATGGTTTCCACATAAAATCCTAGTGTTATGGTGTCCTTTAATGTGTTTACATGTTTCCTTCTATTTATATGTTGTGAATGCTATTAAGGGTTTAATTATTGTTGTTGATAGTTTAGATCTGATTTGAAAATCAAATATTGTCAGTGTTCCTAGTGTCCAACAATTGGTATCAGATCAGGTTCCTCTTTTGGACTTTAACATCTTGAGGTGGATCTTGAATATCAATGGATGTTGGTGGTCTTCAACAACAGCTTATGGTGACACTTGATGATCTTGATCAATCTAAAGCAGAGGTCATGGAACTAAAAGTGAATCTTGTGGCTGCAGAAAAATTCATTCAATCATTGAAGGATAAAATAAATGAGTCAAGGGAAAAGAGTAAGGAAATATGTGATTAGTTGAAGCAAAAAGAAAGAAAAGGTCTGGATGATGTCCATCTGAATCAAACCCTAAGAGAAATAACAGAAGAATGTGAAAATCTTGCTAAGGACAAATGTTGCTCTAAAGCTTGAGATGGAATTTGTGGCGATAAACTTAACCAAAGAGATTGAAGAAAGAAAGAAGAATGAGGAGAATCTGGCCCAGTCCTTGAAAGAAAAATTTGAAGAATGTAGTAAAATTAATAGTGGATTCATTTAGCTAGATATTGAACTGCAACAATCCAGAAACGATGAACAAGGGCTTGAGAGATAGGTAGTTATTCTCAAAAATGAGCTTGCTACTGCAAATGAATTCAAGGAGAAGTTCAAGATAAGTTCTACTAGGCTTGATGAGATAACCAAAGGTCAAAAGGATGCAAATGATAAGCGAGGTCTTGGCTATGAGAAGGGTGAGTGATTTGAATCTAAACAAAAGAACCTTGAAAAGAAGAACAAAGGCAGAAGACATTTGGTAAGGCAACCCAATGCTCAGAAATTTAATGGATATTGCTTTGTTTGTAATAAATTTGGACATATGGCTTCTCAATGTAGAAGAAAGATAAACTTTAGCACTTCATCATTTTTTGGTCAATGTTTTAAATGCAAGAAGTTTGGTCATAAGTCATTAGAATGCAGAAGTATGTATGTCAGTGCAAGTAACATTAAATGATATACCTGTGGAAGATTTGGACATATTGCTAATCAATGCAGATCAGGAGGAAATCAGTGGAATAGATGGTATACATAGAAAAATCCGGTATGCTACAATTCTAACAAACTTGGGCACATTGCAAGATTTTGTAGGAACAAAAACATGAATAAAAGAGGTTTGGTTTATCAAGAAAGAAATTCATAGAAATACAACAAAGGAAAGGAAAAAGCATATGTGGAAGAGATAAGAGATCAAATGAAGAAAACGTGGGTAAAGAAAAGTGAATCTAATGAAGGCAATAAGGCTATACCGGAAGCTCCCTCCAATAATTCTTCTGGCAATTTATTTCAGGTTAGTGGCCTAGGGGGATTTTTTCATGAAAATTCTTTGCTCCCCTATGTATAGTTGGCACTAAATCATAGGATGTCATCAACTGTTGTTTTATTCACTGTACTCAATTGTTGAAATTGGATGAAATTTTAAAGGTATGCAGTCAAACTCTTTGCTTGTTGTCTGAGTTTACAGAGTAACTAGAACTTCTAGGGCAACGCATTTAATGCGGCAGGAAGTTAAGTATGTGAAGTTATAAAAGGGCATTTGAAACCCTCATTTGTCACCGTTCATTGAAGGAGAATAGTTGGAGAGTCTTTTCAAAAAAAAATTGAATGAGTGAAAAGTCAATTTAGTGGTGAATTCTCTAGGTATTTCTATTGCTTGTTAATTTCATACTTTTTTGGTGATCAGTAGAACCCTGTTCGGTACGAAAAATGAAGCAAATCCAAGGATCAGTAACTCTAGATGAATATAGTAGTCAAAATATTAGGCATGTAAGAAATTCATTGTCTACCGCTGAATTGAAGAAGCTTGGAGGAGTGAAAAATAAAAATTTGGACATCTAGAATGAATTCCCTCATTTCCTCAATGCAGAGGTAGTTCAGTTTATCCTGAAAAAATTGGATGGTGATATCCTTACTCTAGACAAACCCTATCAAATTTCTAAGGATGTAATAAAAAATCTAACAGGTTTGTGCAAATTTGGTGATGTTCCAAAAAAGAAATCAATTTGAAATGTTGAGGTCAAAACCCTAACTGGAATAACAGGAGATCAGAGGGCTATGATGATCACAACAATTAAAGATCTGTTAACAAGGTATATTACACAAGGAATTTCATATAAAATCTTCTTCAAAAATAGAGAAGGATCAACCTCTGCAGGTGCAGTGTATATCGCTCACAAAATGATAATAGAAGGTGAAGAGTTTGACCTATGTGGTTTGATGAAGGATCAATTGATGGAGAATGTACAATTGATGAAGGATATAGGCTACCCTTTCAGGTTTGGTACCCTAGCTACATGCATCATGATGTATTTCCTGAATTTTTTGCCTCTGAATGACAATGTGGTATGGAAGGAAAATATACCAGTCTGCAAGAAAAAATTTGAGCATTCAACTCTTTTGAAAATGGTGAGCAAGTTAATGAAAAATTCTTCAGAAATATGTTAATTTTTTGGCGTAAGTGATATTCCTCTTTCGATAAAAATAGCTAAAGTTAGATCATCCTCCAGTAAGGCAAAGAAAAGGAAGGAGAGAGAAAGAGAATTGGCCGGTGTCACACCTCTGGCACCCAAGTCAACAAAAGTTGACGCAAAAAGGAAAAGAACAAATGGTTGTGGATATAGTGGGTGAAGACTCTAAGGAATATACACCTAGAGATCAACCAAAACCAGGTGAACTAGAAGTGATAATAGAAAAATATAGTGATGAAGAAGGTGCTCTATTTAAAGAAAAGTTATTGCAGATTATTTAGGATGAAGATGGAATGCATAATACAATTGATATATGGTTGAGTGGACCATCCTATGAGCAGGATCTCATTGAGGACACCCTAGGAAGATACTTTATTGACAACAACATTGAATTGGAGAGTCTGCAAAATGTACTTCTAGAAGAGCTAATTGAGTGTATCGAGGAGGCTATGGACTTTGTGCCTCTAGATAGAAAATAGGAGGAAATATTTTCCCATCTAAAGATGTAGTTTAGACAATCTCTTGCTAAACTGAAGAAGAAAATGAATGTGTTGAGATAGTGCATTGACTCAGCCAATAAGATCTTCAATTACTATCTTAGGTGGCCTCATGTGGTTGGAAAATACAAGGAAAAATTGGAGGAAATGAAAGTTAAGTATAAAATAATCTTTTGATTTGTGTAGCAGCCTTCCAAATTTTGATCAAACTCTCAATTTTGCAAAAGCGAAGATTAGTAAAATTTTGTTTTAACAAAAGAAGAGAAGTGAAGTAAAATATTAAAGGGGTGAAAAAGTAGTGGAAGCTTTGTAATTTATGTCAAAGGGGGAGAGAATGCAGTGAAAAATGCCCTGACATCCTAAGGAGGAGCAATAATTTTGGTTTTGATGAGTTTTTGAATTTTGACACTTGGTCATTTTTCACTAAGTGTTGCCATCAATACCAAAGGGGGAGATTGTGGAAATATGGCTTTGAGAGAATTTTTTTGGACTCTTGTGTTATCATTGATGGCAACTGGAGTCAGTAGTATGGTCTACAGTGTTGAAGTTGCTCCTACCGGCAAGAGAAGAGATTGTAATCTACTAGCAGAATGTATGAAGAACAGGGCATCTGATTGATAAGTTGATCTAAATATTTCACCAGATCACTACTTTGTGGTGTGGATCCTCAGGGAATCTTGTTTAGCATGTATTCTATCCTACTATTGAGTTTTTTGGTGTCATACTAATCAGAGTTTGAGTTAAGAGATTTGATAGAAATGATTTATTGCTTATTTTCTCATTATGGCCGACCTATTGTGTATGGTGTGTCGTGGATGTATGAGGAGTATGTGTTTAACAATTTCTTATGTTTGGAATTTTGGTTTGGGTCCCTACTATAGTCTAGCTAACTTGTGAGGGTACGCATCAATTATAATTAGTGATTTGAGCCAACATGAGCAAGAATATTATATTTTGTTTTGAAGCCGACATATAATAAAATTCTTGTTAGCAGATATATAAAGGAGATCAGAAAATCATTTTGATAGAGAGACAAAAGTGCATGAGGATCAAGAAGAGTGAAAGTGTAAGAGTGACAAAGTATAGAACAGTCATATCAAGAAATCTATTCGTACAGCAGAAGGCTTTTTGTATGCAGAGCAGAGCAGAGTAGAGCAAAAGTACAAACTAGACAAGAGATCTAGAATTTGATTGTGTGCTTCATTGGAACTGAATCCAGGCATATGTAGATGTTATATTCTTAGCTCAAAATTTTGTTGTAATATAAAATATATTTTTAAGGTAGTGAGCCTTCTCTTTTGAGCAGTGAGCTATAGGCAATGTGCCCAAATTCAAGTGCATTCCCTTTTATCATACTTTTAATAGAGTATACTTTGTGGATTAATCTCCACCGTGGTTTTTCCCCTAACAAGGTTTCCACGTAAAATCTTGGTGTTATGGTGTTATTTAATGTGTTTACATGTTTCCTTCTATTTATATGTTGTGAATTCTATTAAAGGTTTAATTATTGTTGTTGATAGTTTAAGATCTGATTTGATCAAATATTGTGGAACACTGATTCACCCCCCCCTCTTAGTGTTCCTAGTGTCCAACATTTTCATACTAGATGTGATGAAGGTATTTTCCTTGGATATTCAACTACCATCAAAGCATATAGATGCTTTAATAAAATATTGAGGAAGATTGTTGATAATGCTAATGTGAAGGTTGATGAGGACATGTAGAAGCCCAATGAGATAGATGAATTTGAACCTAATGATCCTATCTATGGACAAGTACCTAAAGAGAATAAGGAGGAGGAAGAAGAAGAAGAAACTCTAGAACCTGTTATTAAGACTCCTAAGTACATCCAGAAGAACAAATAATTGGAGATAGGAGTGAAGGTGTGAAGATAAGAAGTAGAGTAGCAATAGAGGTAAATTTGTGCTTACTTTCTAAAATTGAACCTAATTTTGTATATGAAGCATGTGAAGATGAAAGTTGGGTTAGAGCCATGAAAGAAGAGTTGCAGAAAATAGAGAAGAATCAAACATGGGAACTAGTTCCTAGACCTATGAATAAGAGTGTGATTGGTTCAAAGTGGGTGTTCAAGAATAAGTTGATTGAAAATGGTGAAGTTATAAGAAACAAAGCAAGACTTGTATGCAAGGGATACTCACAAGTTGAAGGCATAGACTTTGAAGAAACATTTTCCCTGATGGTAATAATGGAAGCTATTAGGATGTTTTTGGCATTTTCTTCCCACAACGATTTCAAAGTATATTAGATGGACATCAAATTTACATTTCTGAATGGTGAATTGGAAGAAGTATACATGGAACAACCTAAAGGATTTTAGTTATCAAACAAACAAAATATGGTTTGTAAATTAAAGAAGGCATTGTATGGATTGAAACAAGATCCCAGAGCACGATATGCAAGATTACATAGATACCTGACACAACAAGGATTCAACAAAGGTTCTACTAACATCAATCTCTAATTCAAAGTGCAAGGTAACCAAATTTTGATAGTAGTAGTACATTTTGATGATATCATATTTGGAGGAAACGAAAGTATGTGTAAGATATTTGTAGAGGAAATGCAAAAAGAATTTGAAATGTCCATGATTGGTTAGTTAAATTTCTTTCTTGGTCTTCAAGTTAATCAAACTGATAAAGGGATATTCATTTCACAATCTAAGTATTTGAAAAGAGTTGTTAAAGAATTTTGGAATGGATGAATCCAAATCGGTTAGTACTCCTATGGTGACTGGATGTAAGTTGAGTAAAGATGATGAATCTGCTAAAGCTGACCAGAGAAAAATACAAATCCATGATTGGTGGACTATTGTATCTTACTACTACCAGACCATATATCATGCATGCAGTATGTTTAGTTGCCAAATTTCAAGCTAATCCTAAAGAGGCACATGTTATAGTTGTAAAGAGGATATTCAAATATCTTAAAGGTACACCAGATTATGGCTTATGGTATCCTAAGGATTTTTTTATTTTGTTGGACACTAGGAACACTAAGAGGGGGGGTGAATCATTGTTCCATAATATTTGATTTTCAAATCAGATCTAAAACTATCAATAGCAGTAATTGAACTTATAACAACATCCACAACACATAAACAGATGGAAACATGCAATCACATTAATGAACACCATAACACCAGATATTTTTATGTGGAAACCCTATTAGATGAAAAACCACAGTGGAGATTAATCCACAATGTATACTCTTTTAAAAGTATGAGAAAAAGAGGGGAATGCACTTGCATTCATGCTCACTTGCTAGAGCTCACTGCTCAAAAGAAAAAGGCTCACATCCTAAATAATACATTTAAGATTACAAAAAAAAATTGAACTGAGAAAGTAGCATCTACAAATGCCTGGATTCAGTTCCAATTAAGCGCACAATTAGATTCTGGATCTTTCTATCCAGTTCGCACTTATGCTCTACTCTGCTCTACACACATAGGCCCTTCTGCATATATATAATTGTTCTAACAATTTTCGTACTAACTCTTATTTATCTTCACACCCTTCTATCTCTACACACATACACACACACCAAAAAGATTTTCTGATTTCCTTTATATACCCGCTAAGAAGAATTTGTTGTATGTTGGCTTCAAAAAAAAATATAATATTCTTACTTATGTTGGCCCAAATCATCAATTAGAATTGATGCGTACCCACACAAGTCGGCTAGACTATAGTAGGGACCCAAAAAAAAGTTGCAAACATAAGAAATAACTAAATACATACTCCACATACATCCATGATATGCCATATAAAACATGGCTATAATGAGAGAATAAACCATGAATCTTACTACCAAACCTCTTAACTTGAACTCTGACTAATGCGACACCACAAAACTCACCAATAGGATAGTATACGTGCTAGGAAAACTTCCCTGGAGATCCATGCCACAAAATAGTGATCCGGTGAAGTGATCAAATCAACCAGTCAACCAGATGTCATGTACTTCATTATTTCTACCGGTAGATTACAGAATCTTACTTCCCTTTCCGGTAGGAGCAATACTAACACTGTGGATCATACTGGTGACTCTAGTTGCCATCAATGACAACACAAGTAGCCAAAAATAATCTTGTCAAATCCATATGCCAACAATCTCCCCCTTTGGCATTGATGGCAACACTTAGTGAAAATTTGAGTAAGTGTCAAAACCAAAAACTCAACGAAACCAAAATTGTTGCTCCCCCTTGGATGTCAAAGAAATTTTTCACTGCATTCTCTCCCCCTTTGAAATCAATGAAAAAGCTTGTATACTTCCACTCTACACTTCTTTACTTATTCTCTCCCCTTTACAAAATAGAGAGTTAGCTCAAAATTTGAGAAACTGCTGCAAAAATTAGAAGATTATTTTATACTTAGTTTTAATTTCTGGAAGGAATTTCTTCCAAGAGTTCACCACAATCACAATAGCTATAATCAAGTTGTTATTCTCTGATTTACTATTGATAATCTGGACAAGGGATTCATGAATGGTGATAGCTTCTTCAAGCTTATCTCCTATCTTTAACACTTCAATCATTTGCTCTAGTCTGCCTTCAGTTGGGTCTTTTACTCTCCAGAAGGTGTCCATGAGAGTATTTCTAGAAAAGTGAACCTTTGCATGCTCAGCCTACAGAACATGAACATTTTTCTTAACCTTTCCATCCTCATCCAAAAACATATTGTAATCCTATCCAATTCTGACAAGCTCTTTTTCAATTTCCTCCAACTTATCCTTGTACTTGCCGACCACATGAGGCCACCTTAGATAGTAATTGAAAACTTTATTGGCTGAATCAATGCACTATCTGAACACATTAATTTTCTTCTTTAGCTTAGCAAGAGATAGCCTAAACTGCATCTTCAAATGAGAAATTATTTCCTCCTCTTTCCTATCTAGAGGCACAAATTCCATAGCCTCCTTAACACACTCAATCAACTCTTTTGGGAGAACATCCTGCATATTCTCCAATTCAAAATTGTATCAACAAAGTATCTTTCCAAGGTGTCCTCAATGACATCTTTCTCATAGGATGATCCATTCAGCCATATTTCAGTTATCTTTTGCATCCCATCTTCATCCTGAATAATTTGCATTATCTTTGATTTGAATAGAGAACCTTCTTCATCACTGTCTTTGGCTATTATTATTTCCAGTTCACCTAGTTTTGGTTGATCTCTAGGAGTATATTCCTTAGAGTCTCCATCCTCTACATCCACAACCAATTGTCCTTTCCCTTTTTCTTCAACACTTGCTGACTTGGGTGTTGGAGGAGTGACACCAGCCAAATCTCTTCCTCTCTTTTGCTTTTTCTCTACCTTTCTGGAAGATGATCCAACTTCAGTTATTTTTACTGGCAGAGGGATAAAACTTGCACCAAACCTCTCTAAAAACTTCCTAAAGAAGTTTTCATAAACTCTTTCACCATTTTCAAAAGAGTTGTAATGCTCAAAAAATTTCTTGCAAACTGGTGTATTTTCTTTCCACACAACATTGTCATTCAGAGACAAGCAACTTAGAAAATACATCATAATGCATATTGCAAGGGTGTCAAACCTGAAGGAGTAGTCTATATCCTTCGTTAATTGTACATTCTCCATCAGTTGATCCTTCAAGAGACTACATAAGTCAAAGTATTCATTTTCTATTATCATTTTATGAGCGATATATACAACACCTGTCGAGGTTGATCCTTCTCAGTTTCTGAAGAAGATCTTATATGAGATTCCATGTGCAACATACCTTGTCAAAGGATCTTTAATCGATGAATTATCAGAGCCCTCTAATCTCCCCTTATTCTGGTTAGGGCTTCAGCCTCAACATTTTGAATCAATTTCTTCTTTAGAATATTACCAACATTGCATAGACCTGTTAGATTCTTGATTACATCCTCTGAGATTTGGTAGGGTTCATCCAAAGTGAGTATATCACTGTCCAATCTATTTAAGATAAACTAAATCACTTTTGCATTGACGAAATGAGGAAATTCATTTCCATATATCCAAATTCTTATGCTTCAATCCTCCAAGCTTCCTTAATTCTGCGGGAGACAACAAATTTCTTTCATCTCTAACTTTTTGATTGTTATACTCATCTAGAGTTATTTTTCCTTGGATTCGTTTCATTTTTCATGTTGAACAGGGTTCCACCAATCGCCAAATAGATATTAAATCAATAAGCAACAAAAATTCTTGCAAAAACTTTTAGCAATGAATAATACAATGGCTGATGGCATCCAACGATTCAGAGCCAACTATACATAGGGGGGGCAAAGGATTTTTCATGAGAAACTCCCCCTAGGCCTCTGGCCTAAAATCAATTGCTGGAAGAATTACCGAAGGGAGCTTCCGGTACAACCTTATTTCCTTCATCAGATTCACTTTTCTTTACCCACGTCTTCTTCATCTGATCTCTTATTTCTTCCACAGATGCTTTTCCTTTTCCTTTGTTATCTTTCTATGAATTTCTTCCTTGATAAACTAGACCTCTTTTATTCATGTTTTTGCTCCTATAGAATCTTGCAATGTGCCCAACTTTGTTGCAATTGAAACATATCAAATTTTTCTGTCAGTACCATCCATTCCATTGATTTTCTCTTGACCTACATTGATTAGCAACATGTCCAAATCTCCCACAAGTATAGAATTTAATGTTACTTGCACTGAAAAACATACTTTTGCATTCTAATGCCTTATGACCAAACTTCTTGCATTTAAAACACTGACCAAAAAATGATGGGGTGCTAAAGTTTATCTTTCTTCTACACTGAGAGGCCATATGTCCAAATTTATTGCAAACAAAGCAATATCCATTAAATTTTTGAGCATTGGGTTGCCTTACCAGATGTCTTGTGCCTTTGTTCTTCTTTTCAGGGTTCTTCTGTTCAGATCTAGAGCTATCTCCCTTCTCATAGCCAAGACCCCACTTGTCATTTGTCTGCTTTTGTCCCTTAGTTATCTCATCAATCCTAGCAGAACTTATCCTGAACTTCTCCTTGAATTCATTTGCAGTAGTAAGCTCATTTCTGAGAATAATTATTTGTCTCTCAAGCTCTTGTTCCTTGTTTCTAGATTGTTGCAGGTCAATTTCCAACTGAATGAATTCACTATTAACTTTGCTACATTCTTCATATTTTTCTTTCAAAGACTAGGTTAGATTCTCCTCTTTTTCTTCTATCTCTTTGGTAAAATTCATCGCCATAAATTACATTTCATGCTTTAGAGTTGTATTGTCCTTAGCAAGATTTTCACATTCTTTTGTAATTTTCCTAAGAGTTTGATTCAGATGAACATCATCTGAACCTTTGTTGTCTTTCTACTTCAACTGATCACACAGTTCCTTCCTCTTTTCCCTTGACTCATTTATCATATCCTTCAGTGATTGAATGAATTTTTTGGCAGCCACAAGATTTGCTTTTAGTTCCATGAATTTTCTTTAGACTGATCAAGATCATCAAGTGCCACCATAAGTTTTTGTTGAAGACCACCAACGTCCATTGTAATTCAAGATCTGCCTCAAGTTGTTAAACTCTAGAAGAGAAACCTGCTCTAATACCAATTGTTGGACACTAGGAACATTGAGAGGGCGTCCATTGTAATTCAAGATCTGCCTCAAGTTGTTGAACTCCAGAAGAGGAACCTGCTCTGATACCAATTGTAGGACATTAGGAACAATAAGAGGGGGGGTGAATCATTGTTCCATAATATTTGATTTTCAAATCAGACCTAAAACTATCAACATCAGTAATTGAACTTATAACAACATCCATAGCACATAAACAGATGGAAACATGTAATCACATTAATAAACACCATAACACCAGATATTTTTATGT
The DNA here is from genome assembly GCA_007258455.2 of Sequoia sempervirens. Lineage (NCBI taxonomy): Eukaryota > Viridiplantae > Streptophyta > Pinopsida > Cupressales > Cupressaceae > Sequoia > Sequoia sempervirens. Next base: position 405,118,998 of record VDFB02047230.1, on the reverse strand, counting down.
GGAAGCCTTGTTAGGGGAAAAACCATGGTGGAGATTAATCTACAATGTATACTCTTTTAAAAGTATGAGAAAAAGAGGGGAATGCACTGGCATTCAGGCTGACTGCCTAGAGCTCAATGCTCAAAAGAAAAAAGGCTCACTTCCTATAAAATACATTTAAGATTACAAAAACAATTTGAACTAAGAAAGTAGCATCTACAAATACTTAGATTCAGTTCCAATTAAGCACACAATCAGATTTTGGATCTTTCTATCCTGTTCACACTTCTACTCTGCTCTGCTCTACACACATAGGCCCTTTTGCATATATATATATAAAAAAAACTGTTCTAACCTTTTTTGTACTGACTCTTCTTGATCTTCACACCCTTCTATCTCTACACACATACACTCACACACCAAAATGATTTTATGATTTCCTTTATATACCCACTAATGAGAATTTGAACTTGTATGTTGACTTCACAACAAAATATAATATTCTTGCTTATGTCGGCCCAAATCATCAATTAGAATTGATGCGCACCCACACAAGTCAGCTATACTATAGTAGGGACCCAAAAAAAGTTGCAAACATAAGAAATTACTAAATACATAGTCAACATACATCCGTGATATGCCATATAAAACATGTCAGGTATAATGAGAGAATAAACCATGAATCATACTACCGAACCTCTTAACTCAAACTTCGACTAATGCAACACCACAAAACTCACCAGTAGGATAGTATACATGCTAGGAAAATTTCCCTGGAGATCCACACCACAAAATAGTGATCTGGTGAAGTGATAAAATCAACTCATCAACCGAATGTCCTATACTTCATTCTTTCTATCGGTAGATTACAGAATCTTACTTCCCTTGTCGGTAGGAGCAATACTGTGGATCATACTGCTAACTCTATTTACCATCAATGACAACACAAGTAGCCAAAAACAATGTCTTCAAAGCCATATGCAAACAAATTTCACTTTGAGTGCTTATACCGATGCAAATTGGGCTAGTTGTGTGGATGACCAAAAGAGTACCAATGGAGGTGATTTCTTTCTTAGTAGAAGATTGGTTTCTTTGTTGAGTAAGAAACATGATTTAGTTTCTTTATCCATTGTAGAAGTAGAGTATATTGTTGCAACATCCTGTTGCACATAGGTTTTTTGGATGAAGCAAACTCTAAAAGATATTGGAGTGGTATGTGATGAGCCTATTCCTATTTTCTATGACAATACAAGTGCTATAAACATTTCAAAGAATCCAGTAATGTATTCAAGAAAAAAGCATATATCTATCAGATATCATTTCTTGAGAGAGAAGGTGTTGGAGAATAAAGTTAGGCTAGAGTATGTGTCAAAAAGGGAACAAATTGCAGATATATTCACTAAGGCTCTTTTGAAGGATACTTTTGAGTATCTTAGGGAGATGTTGGGGGTCATTGGCCCTTTGAACTAGGTGCACATGGAGGTGCATCAGTCCAGTGGATTCACAAATTCTTCATTTATCTAAACTGATGAATGGATCTACTTTACAAGGGGAGAATAAATTTTTCACTATTGTAGTATGAGTTGAATGGGTGCACTCCTAAGGGGGAGTGATCAGAGCTTTTGATCTTTTCCATTGATGTCAAAAGGGGAGAGAAAGTCATGTGAAAAATGGTAGAAGAAAGAAGGAGAAAGAGTCATGAAGAAGAAGAGAGTCGTCTTTGATGGTTTCTCACATCATGTGTTGCCATCAATGACAAAGGGGGAGATTGTTGCAAGTATGAGCAACTTTGGTGGTTTTGTCATTAATGTTTTCATTAATGTCAGCATAGTTCAGTATGTTGTAGATTATGCATGTATAATTGAGATGTTGTTGAGATGTTGTGAGTACATGGAGTTATCCTTATGATGTTGCAGATGTGCTAAAATGATGAGTTTCAAAGTGCTTTTGAGAAAATTAATAAAGAGTGAAGTCAAAGTTATGTATGGGTTCAGAATGTGCTTCGGTATGTGCTCTGTGTTTCTTCTATGTGGATCCTATGCTAATGCATATCTAAAGGTTTTTTTTTGGTGATATATTGGTGTCATCTTCTGATTTGTAGCTTTTGGATTGATGGAGTGTGAAAGTTGTGTTCACTAGTATGTGAACTATTTTGGAAGAGTTGGTTATCTGTGGATTGGGAGAAATTTTTCTGGTTTGCATTCCTTCGTTGTTTTTTTTAGGTCTTATGGATCTGGAATATGTCTTGTAATGGTGTTCTCTAGGTTCTGGCAAAGATGTTTGTGGTTTGGTGATCTGGAAGTTGATTTTCAAAGTTGTTGCATGTGTTTGCACTGTCCGGATGGACTGATGGATGGCGTTCTATGTTCAAAATTTTTTTCACCTATTGTGGATGTATTTGGAAGTATATAATATGTGTTATCATGCATGATGAAGCATGTTGCATCATCCATGTGTTATCTTGTTGTTGGGAAGCATGTACTTCAATGTTCATTTGTGTTTTCATTAGGTTTGGCCAACCTAGTGTTTACACTTCATATGAAGAATTTAAAATTTAATTAAGGAAGTGTGTGGTTGATCTGATAGATTTTTTTTGGTCTTGGTTAAGTATTTAATTGGTCCACTCTCATTCATTTCCACTGCAGGAATGTTGAGTTTTTGACCTAATTTGAATTTATGAAATGAAGCATATGTGGCCGACCTTGGAGAAAGTTTCTAAGGTTGAAGAGGGTATAAATGCAAGTCAAGATGTGAAGAATTATAATATACACAAGTAATGAAGTAAGCCACAAGTGAAGAGCAGAGTTGTGTGAAAGTGAGTTGAGGGAGTAGTACTTTATTTTGTTAGATTCTTGAAAGCAGTGAGTTGAAGGTTTTTGCAATCTTCTGATCAAGGATGTGAATGTGTGTATATTTTTGTGGTGGATCTTTTTGTTATCTTTTGTATCTATAGGCAGTGAGCCTCCTTGTTGGACTGTGAGTCCCTTTTGTAGGAAGTGAGCCTTTGTATTCGGGCAGTGAGCCTCTTGTATTCGGTTTTGCTATCACTTTATATTGTGAGTTAATCCTCACCGTGGTTTTTCCCTCATTGGGTTTTCCATGTAATATCTGGTGTTCATTGTGTTGATTTTTCTTTTTGTTATCTATTTGTCATGTTCATACTTAATAACAAAATAGTTTGGTTGTGAAATTGATAAGTGTTGAAGTATTGTGTTTGAATTTGGTGACAATTGATTCACCCCCCTCTTAGTTGTCCTGCATCTTTTAACATCTACCTCTATCTTTCTATCTACATCCTCTCTATATATCTCCCACTCTCACTCCCTCCTCTATCTCCCCCCTCTCTATCTCTCCCTCTTTATCTCTCCCTGTTTATCTCTCTCTTTGTATCTCTTTCTCTCTCTATCACTTTATCTTACCATATATATATTTCTATCTCCATATTCCTCTATATCTCTATATATATTCATATGTATTAATAACTCCCTATCTCTCTATATTTGTATCTCCCCCTTTACCTTTCTTCATCTATATATTCTCTCCCTCTCCCTCTATCTTCCTCTCTACCTTTCTATAGAGAGAGAGGGTGAGTGGAGATAGAGAGAAGTAGAGAGGGAAGGTTAAAGAGGTAGAAAGGAGAGAGAAGAGAGGTATAGAGAGATATCTAAAGGGAGAGACATGGGGATAGAGGGAGGGATGGGGTGATAAGTACGTAGAGAGAGAGCCAGAGAGGGGAGATAGAGAGTAGAGAGGAAGAGAGGAAGCAAGAGGTACAGATAGAGAGCTAGGGTGGGAGCGATATATGGAAAGGTAGGTAGAAATAGAGGAGGATAGGGATGGGAGATAAAGATAAGTGAAGATAGAGAGAGGGAGAGGTAGGTAGGATAGATAGAGAGAGAGGTAGTTAGGGAGAGGGAGGGTGAGGGGATATATACATAAGTATAGAGGGAAGGAGAGAGAGAGGTAAGGTGGGAGGAGAAGAGTAAGATGTAGGGAGAGAGGGTGAGGGGAGGTAGGGAGAAGTAGAGAGGGAAGGAGATAGAGAGTTATATAGAGATGCAAGAGGGAGAGATATACAAGGAAAAAGAGAGAGAGGAGGGAGAGAGGGGAGGAGAGGTAGGTAATGAGAGAGGTAGTGTGGGAGGGATAGAGGGAGAAGTAGGTAGAGAGAGAGGGTGAGTGGGAAGGTGAGAGAGAGAGGTGGATAGGAGAGAGGGTGAAAAGAGATATAGAGAGACATAAAAAAGGAAGAGATATGGGGAATGAGGAAGGGATGGAGTGATAGGTAGGTAGAAAGAAATAGAGAGGGGAGATAAAGAGAATTAGAGAGGGAGGGAGGAGGTAGAGATAGAGAGGTAGGGTGGGATGGATATAGAGAAAGGTAGGTAGAAAAAGATGAATATGTAGATGGGAGACAAAGAGAATTAGATACAAAGATAAAGAGAGGTAATGTGGTCACCTTCCATCTCTCTAGCTATCTCTCCGTCTATCCCTCCAACCTTACCTCTCTCTCTCTTTGTCTCTACTTCTCTTTATCTCCCATATACATCTTTTTCTTTGTATAACTACCTCTCCCTATATCCCACCCACCCTACCTTGTTGAATGAACAAGATAACTAAGAGGAGGGGGTGAATCAGTTGTACCTTAAACCCTCAAAAACCCTCATTAATATTTAGATCCGCATTCATATATTGAACCCTTAATCTATTATGATGATTTAGCATGAAAAGAAAATAACAAAAACTGAAACAACTTTAACACCATGCACAAGAGAACACTATATTTACATGGAAAACCGAAGGAGGGAAAAATCATGTTGATGATTATCTCATAATATAATTAATTTCAAAATTGGTTACAAAGGATCACTTCCAAAAGGGGCACATTTCCTTGAAAGGCTTACTGCTAAAGTAGAAAAAAAGATAGAGAATAAATGTTACATAGAGAACATGATCTCAATGCAATAGAGATTCCACTGCAATAGCTCCAACAACTTTGCAATCTATTTGAATGATTGCAGACACCTTCTGCTCACTGCATCTGGTAATCCAACACTTGAAATTTCACACTTCTCTTCTCAATTTTGCACCTTACAATTCTAAAATTCACATCATACGTCTCTCACACTTTGCACTTTCATCTATCTTAACCTTCTTTAATAGTTCAACTCATACTTATACCACCCTCAACCTTGAAACCCTTGCCAAGGTCGGCTATGCATATCAAACATGCAAATTCAAATTAGGTCAATGCCAAAACACTTATGTGGTGGATAGAAGTGAAAGAAGACCACATCAAAACTTAATTGGGACCCAAATAAACAACACCACTTAACCATACACTTTCTTAAACAATATTTATCCTTCACATGTAGTGTAAACACCAGGTCGGTCGTTACCCATGCAAACACCATTAAAATTTTAAGTACACACTTCCTCAAACCAAAAGATGACTTGCGAACCACACACCATGCTTGAACATGATATAGAATATTCCTCAAACACCCTGAAATCCAACAAACTCATTCACAACAACTTTTACCTAAAGAATGTACAAACCCAATACACTTAGACAACTCTTCCATACACTATTACTTAAAAAACTATCTTTTGAAGCACCAAACCTCAAATCCTCTTGATTAAGGTAAACTACCAACACCATCAACACACCTTCAGAATTGAAATACTTGAAGAATGACTACGAAGCAGAAACATTTCTCCTTGACACCTCTACAATGCACAATCACTTATTGGTGAACACAACTTCTATTGTATGATTATCTGGTGTACCGTCTCTTCAATATAACACCTCTAAACACCTCTCACCAACATATCTAAATCACATAGGTAGATCTTAAACCTAGAAGAAACATGGATAAAAACTAGAACATCTCTCTATAACCCAAAACAACACTAGAACATCTCTCTATAACCCAAAACAACACTAGAACACACTGTCACCTATGCTTATAAAATTCTCAAAATAACTTGGAAACCAGGCACTAGAGACACAAACACAACATCTTCATCACTACTACATCCATAGATAGAAGCTTATCAAAGTAACATCAGAGGTTAACACCAATAGCTTAACTGATGAAAACATAATGCAACAAATCAAAGCATAGACAACACCAACTGTTCATCTTCAACACCAATATCCCTCAACACATATAGTTGACATAAATGATAAAAAAATATTATTAACATTAATGACAACACCATTTTGCACATACTTGCAACATACCTCTCCCTTCCTCCCTCCCTCTCTACTTCTCTTTATCTCTACCTCTCCCTTCCTCCTCCCTCTCTACTTCTCTCTATCTCCCCTCTTCACTTCTCTCTACCCACCTCTCACTCCATCCCTCCCTCATTCCCCCTCTCCCCTTGATATATATCTCTATATCTCTCTTCACCCTCTCTCCTCTCTACCTCTCTCTCACCTTCCCTCTCTACTTTCTATCTCCACTCATCATCTCTCTCTACTTACTTATACCTTTATCCCTCCTAGCGTAATATCTCAATACCTACCTCTCCCTAAATAGGTACAGTGAGTGGAGATAGAGATAAGTAGAGAGGGAAGGTTAAATAGGTAGAGAGGAGAGAGATAAGAGAAATACATCTAAAGGCAGAGACATAGGGAAAGACGGAGGGATGGAGTGAGAAGTACATAGAGAGAGAGCCAGAGAGGGGAGATAGAGATAAGTAGGGAGGGAGGGAGAGGTAGAGATAGAGAGATAGGTTGGAAGTGATATAGGTAAAGGTAGGTAGAAAGAGAGGAGGATAGAGATGTGAGATAAAGAAGATTAAATATAGAGAGAGGGAGAGGTAAGGTGGGAGGGATATAGGGAGATGTAGGTAGAGAGAGGTATGTTGAGGAGATATATAGGGAAGTATAGAGGGAAGGGGGAGAGAGGTAAGGTTGGAGGGGTAGAGTAATATGTAGGGAGAGAGGGTGAGGGTAGATAGGGAGAAGTAGAGAGGGAAGGAGAGAGAGAGGTATATAGAGAGGGAGAGAGAGAGACAAGGAGAGAGAGAGGGGAGGAGGGAGAGAGGGAAGGAGAGGTAGGTAATGAGAGGGGTAGGTTGGGAGGGATAGATGGAGAAGTAGGTAGAGAGAGAGGGTGAATGGCAAGGTGAGAGAGAGGTAGATAGGAGAGAGTGTGTTGGTATGGAGCCTGGTCCCGGTCTCCAGTGGGAGATTGTTGGTATGTGGCGGTGATCATGCTATACTATATAGCCATGGTATACTGTACATCCCAGTCCTCTGACCTTGTCGGGTCTGGGTGGGCTGGGCCGGAGGTTAAAGGGTGGCTTAGAAAAAATTTCTTCCTACTTTTTCGCTGATCACCGAGGAAAATCAATGAAAAAAGAAAAATCCAATTTTGTAGAACCCTAAAATCTAGAAGCTTCTAAGCTTGGTAAAAGGGGTTCGGATGGAGTGTCTTGTATGAGGAAAAGCGATTATTAGCAAGATTATAATAGGTTTTCACTAGATAATAAAAATGCTTGGATGATTTGCGGTTTGAAGGTGGATGTAGCCCAGATTGGGTGAACCACGTTAAATTTTGTGTTATGATTTATTCTGTGTATGTTTTAGTTTCTTTGTTTATTATATAAAATCTGCATTTAATTGTTAGATCTGCCATCTCTAACCCTAACAAGTGGTATCAGAGCAAGTTGTGTTTCGATTATCGTCTGTAGGAAAGTCTCACGGCTGAGTGGGAGTCTCACGGTTGAGTGGGAGCAATGGCAGATGAGGGTAAGAAGGTTGAGAAGTTTAATGGGCAGAACTATCAATTATGGAAGATGCAGATGGAGAACTATCTCTATCAGAAGGATTTATGGCGGCCATTGGAAGGGAAAACCAAGAAACATGCAGCAATGTCAGATGAGGACTGGGAGATCTTGGATAGAAAGGCTCTTGGCAGTATTCGTTTGTGCCTAGCACAAACAGTGGCGTCAAATAATACAAAAGCAAAGACAACTCA